>JAPMOR010040657.1:58198-85937 GCA_026543865.1 Argiope aurantia | reverse complement strand
TATATATATATATACACAAAAGTATAAAAATCAAGTTAAATGGAAAAACAAATAAACCAAATAAAAAATATTAAAAAAAGATTAAAAAAGGAAGAATCCGGCCTGAAGACTTTTTCAAGGATCACCCTCCGGCAGGGATTCAAATAAGGGATTTTTTCTGTTAAGGAAAATCAGACAAACGTCTAACAATGATTCCTTCGTGACCCGAAAATCCCCTGAAATTAGGCCTAAGAGATATACCATTTTAACAGAAAGGAAAATACAAAACAACCAATAACAAGAAAAACCACTAATAAGTAAAAATACAATAATAAAAAAATACAATAACAAAAAATACCAGAAGCAGACACAAAAGTGATAACGAAAAGTCAAAAAACATACCTTCTAACAGTCCAGAAAATCCCAAGCTATCGATTGTGATTCCCGCCCATTAAAAACAAAGCTAACGGCAATTTAGGTAAAAATTGTAAGCTCGCAGTGCCACCTATTGAGTGAAAAAATATGCAAGGAAAGTTCTATTTTTTTATTTAAGCCAAAGGATTAATCCCAAACCATACCTTGTTTAATTAAAAAATTGACATTACAGTAATTTTTGGGAAATTCATTTTTAATTAAATTATTAATGAGGTTGTTTGATGCTTCAATATAGGAGTTTTTATTATTGCAAACCTTTTTGATCCTGTTAACTTGTGAGAAAATTAGATTTTTGAAAATTTTAGAGTTTAGATTGGAATGGTAATTACATAGTTTTGTTATTTTGAAGTTGAATTCTTCCCTTTTATCGTATATACCAACTATTGTTTTATCATTATCAATTTCGATTTTTAAATCCAGAAAGGTAGCCTCAAGTTGATTTTTATTCGTTTCTGTTAGAATTAAATCTTTTGGATAGCAATTAGTTACAATATTAGTATTGTCGAAGTCAATCAGAAGTAGGTCATCAATATATCTCCACCCGTTTATCAAATTATATTTAATTATTTTTTTCTCATAGTAATGTAGAAAAATATTAGCCAAAGCACTTGAGAAAGCCGTTCCCATTGGAATGCCCTTAACCTGTTTATAAAAGTTAATACCATTAAAAACGTAATTTTCAGTAATATTAAAATTACATAATTCAAGCCAGTTATTTTTAGGAATGATATCTTCATTTAAATATTCGTCATAGACAAAAGTGCAGACTTTTATTAATTTTTCATGAGGTAGATTAGTGTATAAATTTTCGAAATCAAAAGTATTAAGTTTATTAATGTTGTTATCTTTAAGAAAATCCAGAATTTCTTTATTACTAGAAATAATAAAGTGTTCTTCATCTTTTATTTTGTCCAGGATAATTTTTAAGTATTTAAAGAAATGTTTACCCGCATAGTAATTATAACTGCCAGTGCTACAGGTCACAAATCTGAATTTTAATGGATTTTTATGAAATTTGACTGTTGGGAAAAAATAAGGATAGTTAAGAGAGCAAGTCTTAGTTTTAGTTTTTTTTGCGAATGCTAGTATTCTTTTATCTAATTCCTTTTTCCCGGTGTTCTTTAACAAATAAGTTGCGTTAGAGTTATATTCATTAATTAAAATTTCTTTATAATGATATTTACAAATTTACACAGAAATTATTTGCTGATTTATCTATTACTGTAATAACAAATTTTTCTTTTAAATTTTTTATTTCGTTTTTCATTGTTTTACTAAAATAAATCCCACGTTCTTTAGATCTGTCAAAATCAAAATTCATTTTTATTTTTATTTCCTTTAAAATTCTCACCTTCCATTCTCTGAAAACTTCCGCAGGCCAATGGTATTTTCTAGATAATTTGGCAATAAAAACATTAGCTTTGTTTAGCCGTTGTTAGCCGGTAGCTTTGTTTTTAATGGGCGGGAATCACAATCGATAGCTTGGGATTTTCTGGACTGTTAGAAGGTATGTTTTTTGACTTTTCGTTATCTCTTTTGTGTCTGTTTCTGGTATTTTGGTGTTTTTTGTTATTGTATTTTTACTTATTAGTGGTTTTTCTTGTTATTGGTTGTTTTGTATTTTCCTTTCTGTTAAAATGGTATATCTCTTAGGCCTAATTTCAGGAGATTTTTGGGTCACGAAGGAATCATTGTTAGACGTTTGTCTGATTTTCCTTAACAGAAAAAATCCCTTATTTGAATCCCTGCCTGAGGGTGACCCTTGAAAAAGTCTTCAGGCCGGATTCTTCCTTTTTTAATCTTTTTTTAATATTTTTATTTGGTTTATTTGTTTTTCCATTTAACTTGATTTTTATACTTTTGTATCAGTTCATCTGTGTTTTAGAAGTAGCTGCATTTGCGCTCTCTAAATACTTTGAATCTTTTACCTGTTCCATTTTTGGTTTTTGTTTGAATAGATATAATTTTTGTTACGATTTTGAAATTGTTTTGCTTTCGTTTTCATTTTAGTTTAGTTTTCAAACTATTTCTTGCTTTAGATTGGTTACTTATATATATATATATATATATATATATATCTAAAAATTTTATCTTTTATATATATATATATATATATAAAAGATAAAATTTTGAAACTTACTTATAAATAGGTCTTTTAATAAAAGTTCCTAAAATTAATTAAAGAAATAAAAAAGAATCCCAGCCTATATTATAAGGAAAACTAATTTATTTTACAAAATTCTGGAATCCCTTATCGAAATAGAAGTAACCCAACCCTCAATAAATATTAAAAACCCAACTTCATTTCTTCCTTAACAAATATAATATCTTCTCTTTTGTCTTTCGTAAATATACAGACACGAAAAAGTTAGTTACAATAAGAAAACTTTTCATCCTAATGAGTTAAGTGCAATTTCTTTAGTCTTTGGAAAAAAAGAAGTGCCAAAAAGAATTCAATTAGTGAAAGTCACTTGGTCAATAAAGCAACATACTGTGACTGATAACATAAAGATGTACAACATTCCAAAAATCTAGGACATTCTGAAGTCAGTTGAAAATTCGTGAATAGAATTTTCATTTTTACAAACATAAAGCAATTCAAGTAAATCATGTGTGTAAAAAATAAAATTGTTGAGAAAACATAATAGAAAATAATCGAAGACAATGCAGCTAAGAAAAAAAAATTTAAAGGGGAAATGAAAAAAATATTTCTAAAAGAGCATAGTTCCCCGTATAAAAATTATGCATCCTTTTTTTTTTTTAAAGAAATTCTGCAATTACTTTTTCCTAAATATTTGTAAGATCAATCTCTCTTCGGCTTTCTCCACCGGTGTCCGAATGAATAAGGGGGAGTAATTGGTACAAAGAAATATCTTTCCACCCTAATGATTTAAGTGCGGTTTCAGTATTCTAGAAAATGAAACACCACAATTTGAAAATGTAAGACAAAATGCCATTAACCAACATAACTCGGCTAGCCTTAATTGAAGAGCCAAAATCAATATTTGATTTCTCCCTATTTATGCTCTGTTAGTACTAATGTTAGCTGGCCGTAACAGAAGTTCTGCGCTTTCTCTTACAAAATAATAATTTGTTTCTCTTCTGGCATTTCAGGCTCGAGAATCTGCATTGAAAGTTTTAGAAGAAAATGTTTTTACTTAATTAAAATCTAGAAGGTCGTTAAATATTAATGATTATTTTATAATTCTTGAACGTTGATGATAATGAGAGGGTTAATGGATAAAGTAATCCTGAAAAGTTTGAAAGATGTGGAAATTTGAGGATTACTTATTTTACGATCTCCTCGGCTAATTTGTAGGGAATTTGTGTTTTTTTTTTGTGTGTGTGTGTATTAATCCGAAACTAATTTAAGTATGAAACAAAGGGTCTGCTTTGATAATGGTAAGAAATTAAATTTGATACGTACATGGAATTGTAGATGGTATTTCATTCACAGTGTAGAGATATGAGTTTATTTTAAAAATTAAGAATCAAAATTAATTTATATATTTTTCAATATGAAAATGGAATTTAAAGAGAAATGGATAGACTTATGTCATGAAGTGAAAACATATGAAGGAAATATAATATACATAACTCAATCGTGCTGCAAATTAATAATTTCTTTCTAATTATCAAACACATTAGTATTTATTTGACAATAATTAATAACATATGATTTGCTGTCAGAAACAGGATGAATAGGCTAAAAATTAACTATTCAGATCTATTCAAAAAAATATATATTCATTAGAAAAACTAATTTGCAAATATCGGTCGCTCTCAATGCAATTATCTTATTGGCTCTATTGATTAAATGAGATTTAAATATATTTTCTTTGCTCCCCAAACTCCCAAATAAATAATTATTATTTCTGCTTTTAACTTTTAAACGTTTAAAACCGTCTACTCTGATAATATCTTTAAAATATTTCGACTTATGATAATTTCGAAATTCTTTATTCGTCTCTCAGCAACAAAGATTAAGTGTAGCTTCAGTGTTTTTCTCTCCTTTATTTATCTTTTTCATCAAAGAATTTTTCTATCTGTTTTCTATCTTATCTACTCCTTCTTTTGAAAAGTCAAGGAGCTGGAAATGCCCTTTGTCTAGTTCAATTAGTTTATTTCTTTTGGCGTTATTATGATACAAATAAATAATAAAATATTTTATATACATTAATTAATTATTTATTTAATAATAATTTATATTATTATTTATATTAAATTAAATAAAGCAGAATTTTGTTACAGAAATTTATAGAATAGGATCATAAAATTATATTTATCACAGTTACCTAATTTTTTCCAAAATTTATGCTGTTAGTTAAATTGTGTCAAATCTTAAAACTTATTAGGTAAGATTTAGAAATCTGATCTTTATCATTCTATAGAAGATGGATTTCAAATGAATGCAAACAATCCAGGAATAGCACATCAAGATGCTGTTTTAACACAATAACGTCTTAATTACTACATAATGAATGTCCAGAAAGAAATATTCACTAACAAATCATCTATTTAATATAAAAGTTAATAATATATATCGAAAAATTATAAAGAATGCACCAAACTTTTACTTCTTAGTGGCGTGTGATCAATTGAAAACAGTATGGCTGACTCAATAGTACATTACACTGTCGCTAAAGGCGATGTTTTTAACGCGTTGTTTAAAATATTGGAACAAGTAAGATTTTGGATTGATACGGCTTGAACAGTCTTTTCTTATTTAACTTTTTCCAGATATTTATAAGAAAGAATTTCCGATTTAAGAGTAAAAAAGAAAAGCAATAATACATAAGATATATTATACGCCTGAACTTTCAAACTATATATAATCTCTAATATAAACATGATAAAAATAAATCGAGTTAAGTTCATAAAATTTTGCAAAACTTAAAAACAATGAAATAATTCTCCGGCCCATAAGAAAGGAAAAAAATTAATTTAATTCTTTCCTAGATCCCAAGTCTTCGAAAACTTTGAAACCTGATTATTCTTCTGAAAAAACACCTCAAAATCATTTTTAATATCATAATAAGTCATTGTCTAATAAGTCATAGATAGAAGAGTTCCTACTTGATTAAGGCAATTCTAAGTAACCACCTTTCCCATCAAACAAAAATGGTTTCTAATTAACGGCTCTGATTATCTGAATCTTCTGTGGAAGAGTCTTTGAAAGAAAAGAAGAAAAATTCATGGAAAGCCAAAGCCACCTTTGAACCTCCGAGAGAATGAACGAGATTTCTCTGCTTTTATCGATAACACAATGTCAAAAGTTAATGAGAAATGCGCAGAAGAGAAGCAAGAGCTATGAGTTATTGCATTAACACCGTGTGTGTCTTGTCTAAATTTGTAACTCAACGATTCGCCTGTGTTTTCGAGATAAATTTATCAATCACAAAGGAAAAAGGGAATTTTACTCGTCTTTGCTCAAAATATTTCCTGTATGAGAATGTACGATGAAAATAGGTTTTTTGAAGAAGTTTCTACAATTTTCTGGTCTTCATATATTTATTTTTTATGTTACCTTATAAAAATTTAAAAAAAATACTGATATAATATGTTTATTGAAAAACAAGATATTTCATTTTATTTAAAAAATAAACATGCTTTGATATAATTTAAAATAAATTTTTATTCTAAAACCTCTTTTTTTAAGAGGAAAAAAAACCTGTTCTTTGTGAGAGTTCAGAATATTAATTTTGAGAAGAACATTATGTACACTCTCCAATGTGCATTTGTCTATATTGATGATCAATTTATTTTAAATAGATTGACGTTATAGACTCCAATTATACATAGTTTGTTTATAGTACAATTTTGTAACGGTTTTTAAAATTTTTTTGTTCTCTTATATCAACCAGTTTCTTACAATAATTTTGCATATTTAATTTGAGTATATTTCTTAAATTATAACCGAGTGCGACAGTTCGAAAATATTTTGTTAAGAGCATTGTTTTTGCATAAAAAGAAAAAGAAAAAAAAGCCAATTGAAAGCCAGGCTGTGATATTATAAATGTTTCAGTTCTTTCTCCAAGCAAGAAATGTACATCTACTTAATTTTTTTCTATTCCTTTAACTTTTATGTGAAAAATATTAATATATATATATAATTTCAAACATTATTATGTATAGAAAAATGACATTTTATAAAGTAGGGTAGGGTAGGTTTATAGTTGCAATTTCGCTAATATTGCAATTTATTTCAATTCAGTTATACAGAAACATCTTATTTAATAAAATATTAACAAATATAAATACAAATAAAATAAAAGTAAATAAAATACATCTATATCTATACTTATAATAAAGCTCAATGTGTGTGTGTGTGTGTCTGAGTGTGTGTGTGTGTTGGCGCTCTATAGGCCAGAATATTCAACCTACAGCTACAAAATGTGGCACATATATACCTTGGAGGCCGAGAATGTGCACCTCGGGGTTATTTTTTCGAATTTTTAATTAGAATTTTATTTATTTAAAAATTTAGCGAAATTTTGGCGCGTTTCTGCTATAACTTCCGAAAGTATTATCGCACAAAAAATATTTTTACATCAAGTTGAAGATCAAAAGTTTATCTTTTCAATGATGCCAATATTTTAACCTTAAAATTAAATTTCTATTTTCAATGAATATTTTAACTATATATCAACAATTTTTTTCGTACAAAATAAAAATAAAATTTAAACTGCAAGAGCACGTTTCTCATTCATGGGGGAAAATTAGCTTTTTACAAAGTGTTGCCATCACATTGATTAAAGCCCAAATTAAAAATAAATTAAATCTTTTTGGAAATGATATTTGCAAAAATATAATTTTCAGCATGTGTTTGTAGGAAATGAAACAAATATGAAATATTATTTTTTCTAAAAAATAAATTTATGAGAAATTATTTTATGATCTTTTACATTATTTATATATTATAAATCCAATAAATCAGTTATATATTAAGACAAGTTTTGTTTAATATGAACAGGATATCCGTTCAAATCATGGCCACACAGAAAATTTGTAAACTTTTAGTAATAGACACAGATCTGCTAAAATGGTATAAATGGAAAATGATTATATTTTATGTAACTTGATTCAATAAATGTTCTAATAAATAACGAATTTTTGATTTTACATAAAGCTTCTGCTGTGGAAATCATGTTTAACAAAATGTTCTTGAAACACTAATATTTTAAATAAAAAGAGTTAGTTTCCAATCAACTAAATCAATCACTTAAACTGAGTGATTTATGAAAATTTGAATATCACTATTCAATAAAAAAAGATAATTTTAAATTTTCCATCGATCGTTTGAAAGAAAATACGCCAATCAGCGCTCAAGATTAAATGGCCAAATATTATGAAAATGTTGAGTTTTTCCAAATTTTTAACATTAAAAGTTTCATAAATCAGTCTTAGTTGATCGTAGAAAATAGAAAGATTCATTCATTTATTTAAAATTTGGTGCGTCCAGAATATTTCTCAGAATATGATACCCTACTGCATTAAATTTAGACTTCATAATTTTTGAAAAATATTTATAGGTCGGAACAAAATATTATAATTGATTTCATTTCAATCCTTTTGAAAGCAAAACTAAAAACTGAATTTTATGCGGAATCTGAGAAATTTTTGTTGAATTATTCTTTGAGATATTACATAAATTATGAAAAATATTTTGTAGTTCATTTAAGACTTAAATACTGAGCGATTCTGTTTGCAGTACTCATATTCAATAATAATAATAATAAATAAATAAATAAATATAAAAATGATAAATAAAATAAAACGCTTGGTTTCATTAAAAATATCTTTACATTAATTGCAATTTCAGCATTTCCATTTTAAATTTAAGTTGAAGTTTTACCTGAAATGACAACAAATTAGGAAAATATATACAGTAAATTGAACGAAACGATCTAAACAACAGTATAAGTTTGGCATGACTATCAAAATTTAAAGATTAAAAATGTTTTGTTTGAGAAGATATTAAGAGAAAATTATTTGAAATATTTAATTGAAAATTGTAGCGAGCGGTAATACTGGCGAACCGGCTGGTCGCCAAAGGCGGCTATTATAAAATAAATTAAACGAGAAGAATAGAAAAAAAAACGTATACGAGCCAATTTTAACTGAAGGTAAAGTTTCCTTATTCTAAAGTTCAGAAATGTTTTATATGAAGCAACATGCAGATGTTGGCTTACATTGCTTCCTAAATATCGATTCAAAAATAACTAAATATGCATTTAGAAAAAAGTTGAATAAAATTTGAATCTTACAAAATATGGGCATCTTGAAAAACAAACCTTGCAAATTATGGGTATCCGGAATTTTAAAAAATAATTGAGAACACATTTGTACTAGAATTGAATTATTCTGCTCCTCATGATTTAGTAGGAGGGGATTCTCAAGAAAAAATTAAAGCATTTCCAAATTTTAGATATGATGCCCGAAATCTTATCTAAATTATAAAGATAAGTTACCATCAGTCTTCCTCTCATTAAAAATGCCAAAAAAAAAAAAAAAAAAAAAAAAAAAAAAACGAAATTGTCATCTAGCCAAAATTGCATATGCTTGTTGATAAAGGAAAAATAGAAATTTTGAACAAACACACCATTTTATCTTTATTAAACAATCCTTTCTTTAGATTATTTCTGTTTAATTACGCATTTTTGTAAATACTGCAAAACTAACAACCTCAATTAAAAAGGCAAGCAAAGTTTAATGCTGCACTCAAAGCCTTCTTAATAGCATGCAAAAGCTGCTTGAAAATGTTTCCAATTTTATGAATTATTTATATTTCCTAATAGATATTATTAAATTTGAAAACGGTGGATTTACAGTAGGATCAATGATTATTTTCCAATTTAAAATAGCATAAAAAGGAACGAGGAAATATAGTAACACCATTTGCCAAGTGTAAGATATTCTTATTGCATGTAATAATTACTAAGCTATTCCACAGAGTCAGATTGATTTTGTGACCATCTGCTTATAAACATGTATTAATAGCGATACAATATTTATATAATATCAGATAATATGTAATTGTTGAAATAAATTACTTTAACATTTATCACACTTCTTTCCCATAAAAGCTTCTCTAATAAATAACGCCGTCTAGTGTAAGGAAAAGAATTATTCTTCGAGTAAGACCGTTCATTTCATATTAGGAAGAATAGCCTCCTTTACATTAGAGCTGTTCCTTTACATTAGAGCTAAGAAAAGGATCTGCAGTGCGTAGAATTGGATTTGATCCCGCATGAAGAAGCTTAGATGAATGAAGGATACACTCGTCACATATACGGAGATTAGTTGATGCATGGTATTAAGAAAGGAGATGTGAATTATGTAACCCGGTATCTTTTAGTAACTTCAATATAATTGAAGAAGCTGAAACAAAAAGCTCTGTAGCCAAATGAATACGTCTAATTCAATTTTTAAACCCGTTTTCTTGTTGGCTGCGCTATTTTGGTCATTTAATTTTTTACGATAGTGTGATCAGCAACAAAACTATAAAACTTACCACCAAATTTAATAAATTTTTAAATGTCCGTGATAAGCTATATCATTTAACCACCTTCACTTACAATTACTATCGCTTAATAGATTCAAAAACCAAAATATTAATAAACACTTTGACTACACGATTAGGTTTTATATTTTTATTTTTGTTTATTACAGATTAATTATTTATAATTAAATATTATTTAATTACTATTAAATTTCTTACCTTGAGATTATAATGTGCCAACATCTAACTCTGAAAATAATATTGACTGAAAATGTCGCAATTTTTTCGATAAACTTAAACTGTACTTAAAACTTAAACTTAAACTATATCCATCGATTTAAGGCTAGGCGAAGAAATGTTTTTGTAACTTGTGTAGAAAGGTTTCCTATCTGAATTACTGGATTTATCGAAAGATGATTCCATGAAATAATTATTCAAATAGAGTCTGAGGATACATAAATCTTCCATGCCAAATAGTATGCCGATAACATTATTATTAATTATATTTTGTTGAACTATTGAGATTTAGACAAGAAATTAAAAAAAATTCTGCAGTAGAAATGAAAACAATTTTACCTCTTTATTTTACTAGAATAAAATTATATTCCAAATTATATTTAATTGTTTAGTCAGTTCATTAAGGCCTTTTACGCCGAGAAGATTTAATAATTACTTGTTATATTAAATATATATTAAATATGTTATATTTAAATTTAAATTATATTTCCGTTTTTGATTTCTTATTCGTTTATATAAAGTCATTTAAACTTGCATTTTAATTAAATTTATTATTAAATGCAAGTATTAATAACTTGAATTTTATTTAAAAGAGAACTTGCAATTATCATACTTCTTATATTTGATTTTAAATGACCTAAATGGTGAGTATTAATAAAATAGATAATATTTTAAAAGGAAATATATTATTAATGAACAGTTTTATTTGCCTAACATATTAACATCTTTAAACTAAGTGCATTTTTGATCTTGTCATACTAAGTTTTAAAATATTTTAAAGAAAATAAGAATGTATGATACACCAACGAAGCCACTACTGTTGTATTTGGAAGATAATACACTTAAAAAGAAACATATGAAAAGCTTAAGAAATAAATTTTGTAAAGAATTGCTATAAATATATTTTCATGAAAACAAATTTTGCTCCTGGAATCTGGATTTTCCGAAAAATTAATTTAACCAAGAATGCATGTTTGAAATATCTTTTTTTGATCAGGATTATTGCAATTTTATAATTTATTTTTAAAATTGCTTCCAAGCAAAAAAGTACTTCTTCATAAGATTCAATTTCATCTTGAGAAATTTGTTATTTTAAACTGCTAGCTCAAAAAAATAATATCATTAGAAGGGTCGTCTGTATTATTTTAACAAAAAACGTACTTTTAATAGTATTTTTAATATAAAGATGCAATTTTCAAAAAGAAAATTTGCATTTCATCTTCTCATGAATTTATAACTGAAAATCAATAAATGTAAAACAAATATATTTTTATTGCTTCAAGAAATAAAGGCTCATCTGACAGAATAAATTTTCTAAATTTTATTCAGTTAATAATATTTTATGCATAGGAAATAAATTAATAAATGGAACTGTTAATTAATATTTATTAAGTTAGATTCTTGTTAAAATCTCTAATTTTAGCATCATTAATGAGCGCTTAAATGAATGGATTTTTACTTAAATATACTCTTGTATTAGAGATTTCGAATTAATTATCTTTCTTTGAAATTTATTAATTAATAATATCATCAGCTGTACTGAATGATTCTAATCTTCTAATGCGATAATAATTGATATTGTCTCAATGTGGAAAGGTAAAAAATATTTAAGTACTACTACTATGAAATTACTTTGGATTAAGGAGCATTATTTACTAAATTGTGTCGGTAATAGGTAAAAATACTGTAATCTCTATAAATAGCAAGACAAATGCTTGAGGAAAAAGAAAGTATGGCCTTCATTTCTTATTGACTAAATTTAACATTTCTGCTTATATTAGAAGTAACGAAACTTGTGCACATTATTTTCAAACTAAATCGTTAACGTACACACCTTATTTCAGTTAGATTTCTGATCGTTTTAAATTACTTCATCCAATTAATAGTGACTAAGTATAAAGATAATTGACAAGCTCCTGCTATTTCGTAACATGCAAGTGGTATTTTAGATACATTTTTTTTTACTTGAAACATAAAAGAATATAGTGAACGAATATTATTGTCTAATTTAGCTATTCGCCGATAGATGTGTAAATATAAATCTCTAATATCAGTATTAATTTTTTGAGAATCCCTATTGGATCCGCGATTTCGCTATGTTATGTATTTTTTTACAAAAAGGTTGTTCGAATTCGTAGAATTCAATTCAATGCTTTTAAAAAGAATTAAAATCGCATTAGTCATTAATTCCATTATGATGCTATTGAAATTAGTGTTATTATTATTATTTAAATTAGTTTTATTAGTTTTATTATTTATTCTATGATAAATAAATGTAAGATGCGATTTTATAGATACCATGTTGTTATGCCATTTGATAAAAAAAAATCTTTTATATTCAGATTTTTTATACAATTTTTTAAATAGTGTTAACAAATCTTTAGGTCGATATGATCTTCTATTATTTTCTTTCATTTGTATTTAAAATTTTGCAATTTATATTACTAATTCAACTGGAACGGATGAATATGAATTCTAAGAATTCGATTTGAAAATAAACTGTCAGCAAAAAGAAGTCTCAAGGATTTCTCTCTTTTGGTTTGGAAATATGAAAAAAATGACTATAAATTGGTTTGGAAATATGAAAATATATGACCAAAACTTTTTTTATTTATGTAGAGTCGTGTTCCCAATCGAAAGAAGACTACACGTTTGCCTTTTCCATATATTAATAGACGAACACATGACTACATGAACATTAAGCAAAGAACAAAAGTATAGAAAAAAGTATATGGTTGCAGTTTAGGCGGACATAGAATGGCTGCTATCCTTCAGCTTCGACGCTCACACTCTCCCGCTCCAAGCGTCTCCTTTCTGCCGTTCGCCTCCTTTCTCCGTCTAGTCGATGGAGAGACAGTAGCATAGCAGTTCATACTACATTTACATCAAAATATTGCAAAAGACGAAAATTACTTGTATCAATCCTTCAAGATTGGTGAAGCGTATATGCCAAATATGCCAACTAAATATGGAATTAAAACAAAATTTTTATATAATATTAAAGCTTTGTATACATTTATTGGAAAAGAGTACGGATCTAAACCAGAAACAAAATAAATTCTCGCAAACTGTAAGTAATCTCACACATAAAATTAGAGGTCACATTAGAGCATATTATAATTTCATATAAGTGCTAGGAAAATTTCTTTAACGAAATATTAACCCTTAACTGGGGACGTGCGGCCTGTGAGACCGCTAGCGATGGATTTTCTATCACCCCTATTTTATTTTTAGCTCAATTGAATGGATTGACCCTGTAGCTTCCTGTTTTGTGACCTTCAATGCGCGTGCACTTTTTCAACCGATTTCAGCAGATGCTTTTTAAAATAATTCAGTTATTTCTTCGAGCGCGGTCTCTAAGACCGCATCTCCCTGTTAGTGTCCCAGTGATAAACAAGGCTTAGCAGATGGAGCTTAAACTTGGGGCCCGAAGTATCATCCAATTTATTGATCCTATAATGAAGCAGTGCTCCAGACACTTTTAAATGAAGCAGAAAGTGATTTTAGTGATAAGTATAATTGTACAGAAGAGTTTTTAGATGAAAGTTCGCTTTGAACAGATTTTTATATGTATGTTCAAACATAATCAATTTTTCTAGTGATAATGTATTTTGAAAACTTTATAAAATATATTAATATACCAAGAGATATATATACAGAATTTATAGGTTGATTTTTAAACTAGTTCTTAACCTGTATGTTTAAAAAGCCCTAGAAAACCGTGCTATGAAAGTCACACAAGCCGACAAAAAAAAAGGGCCAATTTTACCCGTTGTCATTTTTTTTCTTCATATTATTGCTGAATTTTACATTATACTGTCTTCTATATACCTTCATATACTGTAAAAATCAATATGATTTAAAAAGTAAGAAGTAATATGCCTTTTCAAGAATATTATTTATTGTAACATGTAATTTGAGAAGAAAATGAAGAAGAATTCCAACGCATTTACTTTTTTCAATGACAATATATTTTGAAAAATTTCTAAAACATATCTATATATCAAAAAAATATCTGCAAAATATATTGGCAGTGTTTCATAATAATACATTCATTAGAAATCTTAATTTGAGTCTAAATGAAATGCGGTCTCGTAGACCGCACCTCCCCAGTTAAGTCCTAAAATTTCACCTCCCCAATTAAAGGTTTATTTTTACTATTAATTGTATTAATTTTCAATTAAATGGCCTTAATTATATTTAAAAAAATATGATTATTTCAAAATATAATATTTTATTGAAAAAAGGGAATTATCGTGAAATTTTTCTTTAATGTTCGCGTTTCATTTGCACTAACTTTATATTGTATAGTAAATGTGAAAGGAAATACAGGATTAATAAAACAACATTGATAACATTTTTCTTATTACAAATTTTGATGCTATTTGTGTAGTAATGGCCTTTTTTCTAAACATTATTTTCTCGTCTATTTGATTACAAGGAAAAATAAATAAAATTAAATAAAATAAACCTTCTTTATTTCTCTGTAATAAATGTATCTAATTATCAAAATAATTTAAATTTAAAAAATTGATTTAAAAAGGTATAAATTGATTAAAAACGTATAAATTGATTAAAAACGTATAAAAAATTTAATTTGAAAACGTAAAAATTTTGCTATAGAATATAAAAGTTTCTTTCATACAAAAATACAATTTTACCTAACTAAAATAAAATATTAAACAAAATATTAAGGATTCATTCATCAGAAGATCAAAAATCAAGTTATTAAAGAAATAGGAAAAGTCTCATCAAATGTTATATAAAATAAAAATTTCTTTTCAAAAAATTGAGAAAACCATTTACTACCATAATAATCCGAAATCCTTAGATGTTCCCCTATAATAAGTACGAAAAAATCTATTTTCTTCCTTAATCTGGTAAAACAAAAGACATCGAGAAGAAAGGAAGTAAATAGCAACAATAAGAGGCCTTTCCATCCTAATGGCTAAAGAGCAATTTCTTTAATACTTGAAAAAGGGAACAAGAAAAGTCCTTTTGTGTCTTCTATGCAAATGCTTATGTCAACTCTGTACTACAGAAATTTGTGAATCGACTAATAATGGTCATACAAAGGCTTTTCTAATAGCATTTAAACAGGTTTTTCATGTAATATATTATAGAGTAATTTTTTGGTTGATAATGATTTCGAAGCTTTTGTTTTTTCTCTGAGATTTAAATGTGCCTCTACATTATTTTTTCAACATTCATTTCTTAACCCACCATTTATTCCTCTGATAACATAAGTGGTTGAATCTGTTCTTTTTCAAGTTCAATTAATTTATTTCTTTTTTGACATTATTACAGCAGCTATAAATGCCTTATATTTTTAATGTCAAAATAATTCATATTTTTAACTAATTTTATTGACATTAAACCAAAATGGTTTTAAGTAAAAACATTTCTTTTTAATATAGAAATTTATCGAGGTTGTCTTAACGTTTATGCTCAAATTAAAAAAAAAAATGCTTGAATATTTTATTTTTGCAACAAATGATTAACGTTTATTGAATATTTTATTTTTTCAATAAAATGGTATAAAATACAATTTTACTTGTTTTATTTAGTAGAATTTTTTTAAAACTTATTATGATTGTATATACAAGAATTGGCTGAAATCTTTAATAACGATGAATATAAATGCAACTGTTGTGCTTTTGAGTTCTCTAGAGCTCACACCGCTTGACATGAAGCTGCCAAATTTGTCATATGTTTACATTGGAGGGTGAAAATATGCTACTTTGAGTGATGGTTTCGAAATTTTTACTAGAATTTTAATTGATTAAAAATTAAAATGAATTACGGTATTCTTGCTAAATAAATGTCGAAACTATTATTATACGAAAATATATTTTACACCTTTTAAAATATAAAGATTATGTCTTTTTAAGGATACCAATTTTATAATCGTGCAACTGTTTTCTGACTTTTCTCAATTTGTTGACCTAATTTCCAACAATAGTAGTTATCTCTAAAATTTAAAGCTTTCATTGTTTCATCAAGTATCTATATGCTTGAATTTTTCCATGATAAAATTCGAAGAAGAAGGATTCTGCTTTATATCTTTGTAATTTACAGGACTAAAAAAAAAGAGTGAAATTAAAATACCCCGAAATGTAGAGGGAGATGGACTGAATGGTCATTTATGTTTTAATGGCACTATGATGTCCTGCGGCTTATATCAGCAAAACATGTTCATGTACATAAGAAAAACAACATACGTGAGACATTTCAGCAGCACGGCAATGGCAACCAATTAAATGGCAAAGTTTATGTTTAAGATATGTTTACACAATTTAAATTAAATATAGTCAATGTCTCCAGAAAGACAGCTGCTCGCCACAGACGACTAGTATAATGATATATAATGATAAATACTGTGTGTTATGAATATTGTAATAAAGTTGGAAGCCTAAACAGTTAAATCAGACAATATACCAGTACTATTTTTGGATTTCATTGAAGTCGGAATATTTTTTTACATATTCTTAATTCAGATATCTCATATATTTTTCACAAATTTTCTAGGCAAATAGGCTAATAATTTCTTTTTAAAATCACTTTGATCCCCATAGTCAAACGGCTCTAAATAGCTGCCTCGTTTAACTAATTGGGAATTGCTGCTGATATTTCCAATGTAAAAAATAAAACTTAAAATAACTATACAACTACAGTTAAAGCCAATTGCCTAAGGCTAAGGTTTTCATACCATTTATTTTTAATGTATGCATTACTATTTTTTATAATATTATATTAAATCAGTTGAAAGTCACATTTATTGAAAAAAGCTGAAAATAATTTTTGATAGTTCCATTTTATATTTGTAAATAATATTACTTGAAAATGCCAGTTTAAATCAAGATAAACCAGGGTAAATGAAAATAGACATTAAAGAGTAACACAATTTATGATAAAATTTCATGTTTTTACCACCATTCCCTTGATGCCATATCTCAAACTACAGTATGCTTTTAAATTATGATAAATAAAACTTGACGGGTTTGTAGGAATATGATATATTATTCGAAATATTTAGGCTTTTGGATTTCCAAATATAAAATAAAGTAGAATACTTAGTACACAATTTATTTGTATCGATACAGGTTGGCCATAATTAAACTAACAGTGCTCACAGTGTTCTGTAGCGCGATCTGTTTGCGAGAATGACTCCACATTTTGTAGGAAGATTAGACAAGACGGGGGACAAAGGATTCCGTGAAAAAAAAATAGTTACAAAAGTCACCGCTAGGGGAATATGTGGCGCTGTGTAATAGAAAATAGAGTGCTAACAAATGCTAATCAATACGGAAATAAAATTACCTTTTATTTTGCACATTTGCTGATTTAGTTCAAGTGCAATATGGCAACACTTTTAAAAAAGCGAAAAATTTACATAAACACCGAAAAAGTCTCTTTATCTGCAATTTCACTTACTGGGTAACAGAGAACGCTGAGCAGAAGAAGAAGTTCTTTATTCAAATTTCATTCCATTTCAAATCCATTGGCACAGTGCCACCTGCTTGGGCTTTTAAAGGCAATGTGTTACTTTTCGAAACAATCGGATTGAAAGTTTATGTGCAATGTCCCCTTCTTTAGTCGAGCGTGCGTTATTGTTCAAATTCTTTTACCACAACCAGTGCAATGCGTCAGTAGCTCTTCGTGCTTTTAGAAAGCACAAAAAATGCGTAAAGGTGACGGTCCTTTGTCAGTTAATGGGCTAAAAGCAATGGTTGCGAAGTTTGAGAGAACAGGTTCTCTGAAGGTTCAGTCAGGCAGAGGACGAAAACCTGTACCACAGGATACAATCGAAGCAGTTACCACGGCGATTGCCGACAGAGGACAAGACAATATTGCTGCCACTTCTAGCGCTCGTGGAGTAGCTCGGAATATGGATATGCCTTACAGTACGGTATGGCAAATCTTACGAAAGATTATCCACTTCTATCCGTACAAGATCAATCGTGTACAAGAGTTACGTCACACCGACCACGATAAGCGATTGTCTTTTGCTCTCACTTTTCTTGCCAGAATGGAGGTGGATGATGCTTGGCCGTGGAAAATCTTATGGGGAGACGAGGCCCACTTTTACCTGAATGGAACTGTGAATACCCAGAACTTCCGAATTTGGGATGACACATCACCACATGCAGTGACAGCAATTCCCTTACATTCACCAAAGGCAACTGTTTGGTGTGGGTTCACAGCGGAATTTATCATAGGTCCATTCTTCCATGAGAACATTACCCCGACAGGACCTGTAACCTGTTCTGTTACGGGAGAGAAATATCGCCACATGTTGAACAGCTTTGTCATTCCGGAACTTCAGCAAAGACAATGCCTGGAGGAAATCATTTTCATGCAAGATGGAGACATTCCACACGTTGCATTACAGGTACAACAGCTGCTACGATAGAAATTCACAACAAAAAGAGTCATTAGCCGCTGCTTTCCAACTGCATGGCCACCTTGGTCCCCTGATCTTAGCCCATGCGACTTCTGGCTATGGGGTTACCTTAAGTCCAAGGTCTATCAAGGAGCCCAGGATCTGGCTAAGTTGAAGGATAACATATTACGGACTGTACGGGAGATTTCTTCAGACATGTTACTTTCTGCTGTTGTGAATACTGTGCACAGAATGCAATATGTGGTCCACAAACACGACAGCCACATTGAACATGATTTGAATGTGCAAAATGAAAGGTAATTTTATTTCCGTATTGATTTGCATTTGTTAACACTCTATTTACTATTACGCAGCGCCACATATTCCCCTAGCGGTGACTTTTGGAACTATTTTTTTTTCGCGGAATCCTCCGTTTCCCGTTTTGTTTACTCTTCCTACAAAATTTGGCGCCATTCTCGCAAATAGATCGCGCTACAGAACGCTGTGAGCACTGTCAGTTTAATTATGGCCACTCTGTATATAGCTACGAATGTCTGAATATATACATCAAAATCAAAACAAATCGTCCTTCTGCGTGCGGTCATTCGGTAACACAATCCATATGTCGTGTTCTAATTCCTATGTTTTAATCCTCAAAGAAATCTGTTTGTACTTTGAAAGTACCAAAATATTGTCTCACCAAGACAGTAATTTAATACAGAAATTTCATAACAACTCCGTGTGGTTAATCGGGAGGTTAAAAAGGAGTGGGAAAAGAATATTTCAAGATTGACGAAACATAGTAGATTTGAAATGAATGCTTCAAATTTAATTTTGTTTATACTTTATCTTTAAAGTACCTTCTTTTACCTTTCTATTATTTTATGAGGCAAGAGTTTCTCTCAGTAATTATATATGCATGAAGAAAAAGCACGAAGAGAATTTTTAAGTAAAGAGTAATTTTTAGTCGTTTTGCAAAAAGTAGGTAGATTTAAAAATTATCGTTGCCTAGAGGATTTTGTTTTCCCAAGAGTAGTTAAACTGTTATTAAGGATGAAAGACTTTGCAAAATAATATTCAAAGAATTTAGCGTCGTTTGCCTCCCCCTTTCCCTCAGAGCTTTAAGAATTTAAGAATATTTTTTTCACCTTAATTTTTCATCGTGCTTTCTGAAATAGAGAATACCTTTTACAGAGCATGAATATCTTATTCGATAAAATGGAGTATATATTAAATTCTTCCTATTGAAAGGGGGTGAAAATATATTACATTTTTGCATAGAGCCATTTGTATGTCTTTCTGCTCAAGTTTTTTGCATTTTCAGACTATTTTTAGCTAAATTTATTTCATATTTATGAAGACGTAAATTTGTATTTGATTGTTTCCGTACTACATTTTAGTGATAAAATTGTCGTATTTTATATAACATCCTTCCCTGTTCTAATAAAATATTCTACTAATATCAGAATTTAGTTAGAATAAATGGGCCCATTTTCATTAAATTTTTATTCTATAGAAAATGCATCTATAGAGAAGGAATCTGAGAAAGAATGAATTTTTTAATAGCGCAAATATAATAAGGGCATAGAAATGAAATATTTCCTAATCTTAGAACATTATTGGAAACGCATTTTTCCATTTTCTATAAATTGAAGGACAAATCTGGCCGAGAAGTATTATTATCGATGAAAGAATTGTCCGAGTAAGGCTCAGCCGTTATTTTACATTCTGTAATTTATAACGAACTATAGAAACCCTTAATAAAGGAAATCTACTTGATAAGGTTCATTAGAAGCTGTTCACTCCTTTTTTTCATAGTTATTCCCTTTAACTAGAATTTTTACTTTACTGTTTAATTAGATGTTTCTTCCATTTTTGGAAATGTTTTCGACATTCTATTCAAATAAAAATCTGTAGAAAATAAGATATCCATTAATTTCTAATAATAATTGTCTTAAATTAAAATAAATTTATTTGTAATATGCGTCATTTTTAAAGCTTTAATAAAAGCATTAAAAATGCTATATTTAATGCTTAAATTTAATTATGTAATTTCTAGAATACATGTACATAATTTTTACAAGAATTCGAATGAGTAATTTTTTTAAATTCCTAAATAATAATAGCAAAAAAAAAATCTAAACTTTTATCAAATTATGCTCTGTGAATGAATGCTTAAAAGTTGAAATGTCAACTTGTGTCATTTTGTATATTCAAAAAAAAATAAATAGATGTATATATAGACTTTTTTTTTATTATTATTTGTTTTTTTATCATTGAAACAAATGAAATTCAAAATTATAACAAAAAACAATTCATGGAACAAGTCATCTTCAGAATTTTTAAGCCTCTAAACTTTAACATCAAGATAATAAAAATTAATTGATTTAAGTTCATAATCTTTTGAAAAGACTTTTAAGCATTTCTCCTGACCTCAAGAGAATAATAAACTGAATTTAATCCCTTTCTAAACTAAGTAATAACCGAAATTCTTCGTAAATTTTGAAAACCGATTATATTTCTGAAAAAATAAAATAGTTGAAATTATTTCTTTTTATTCCAATAAGCCGCTGATAGGAGATTTTAGACTTGATTAATTATTATTTTAGTCACCTCTGAGCCACCAATTTTCCCCATGAATCGAAGACGGCTGCTAATTAACGGCTATAACTACCACAAACTTCTGTGGAATATTCTTGTAAAGAAAGAAGAAGAATCCACCTAGTTTGCTCGGAAAGAAAGTCGCCTCTGAACTTCTAAAAGAATAAAAGACATTTGTCTGCTTTTATCGATAATGCACTATCAAAAGCTATGGGGAAAATGTGATTCAGCGGAAAAGCAAAGGAAACAAGAGCTATGAGTTATTACGTCAACACACAGAGTATGCCTTTTCTAGTTTTATAACTCAACGATTTCCTTCGATTTTGTGATAAATCGAAGAATCACAAAGGAAAGAAGGAATTTATTTGAATCTATCCAATAAATTTCCTGTATGCGAATGAGTGTCGAAGATATATTTCGGCTTCTCTGTTCAGATTTTGGTATCAGTGTTGAATGGATTAAACTAACAAAACTATGTAATTGACAGTTTTTTTTTTCAGAAACACTACAACCTAATTTAGTAACCATTTCTTCAGGTAATATGATTTCAAATGCTTAATCTCTGAAATGTTTGTACATAAATATATTTTATTTTATTTCTTAAATATATGCTGCAAAAGAATAAATACTTTTTATTAAATCTTCAGATAATTTAGAACTTTGTAAGAATCTATATAAAATAAAAATAAATTTATTTAAATAATGATTAAAATTCTCTGAGATTCCATTTTTAAACAAGTTAATTATTTCACTTTATTATTAAATAGTTTCATTGAAATAAGTCATTAATTTTTTACAAAAAAGTTTAATAAGATAGAGCGCATATAAAAGGAATGAACTTTTCGTAACAGTTCATAACATTTCACCAATCTCGAAATTGTGCGAAATGTTTATGTCGAAATGGCAATTTCTGATATTTTATTCCAATAATATTATTCAACGTTTTGATGAATTTTCTTATCAAGAAGGTTTCCTTTGTAATGCTATAATTCAAAATCATACAAAGGAAGAATCTGAATTATGTATTTAAAGAGAAATGAAACTCATCGGATATTAAAAATCACAAAATATTTTTTTAAGTTTTACAGCATTATTTATTGCGATGAATTCCCTAATTTTCTTTCTGATGATGCATATGAATATTTTTTAAAAAAATATAAACAACTGTTTAAAGAAATGACAGGCATTTATCTATAGATTAGGATCATTTTCATGAGTGTTATCATCCGATTTCTCTAACAGATTGTGAATGGTTCATTGTTTGTTGAATTTTACTTCTTGACAGATTATCATCAAATACGATCTGCCATTTTTCTTTATGATCATGAAAATGTTTCAAGAATGAAATGATTGATGTCAGCAAAAGTACATAAATACTTTTTAAAAGATAAAATATGATAAGTAGGGTTTGCATGTTGCATATGTTTCTGAATACAATGGTTACTTAATTTACCAATTCTGATATATTAAATATTATATTAAATTTTCTCAGAATCTTTGAAATATTTCAGTAGAAACTACATATTTCTTTAAAATTTTTTATCTGTTTTTCTAATAATTACAACAATTATTCTACAATTTATAACACCAGAAATTCACTCTAGTGTGTAGAGTGATTTAACTTGGTTCCAATTTACAAAAAATATTCAAAACATTTCCTTTATAATATTTTGGACTATACTCTGGATATTGCATATTTGTTGTAAGTTAATAAGTATCATTAAGAATCAAAAGAAGTAATGTAACTACGCCTTTTTGGATATCGTGTTAATATTGTACAGAATTGTGGAGAAATGAGCTGATAATCACAAAAATAAGTGGAAAAAATCACTATTAATTTGAAAACTGTATTTACATTTCACATACATTTCCAATTTGATATTTTTTGAAAATGTTTGTCATCATTATTAAACTTATTTTCCGTTGGTATGCAGTCATAAATTAAGAAAAAAATATTATAATTCATAAATTTTCACATGTCTTATTTTATAAGCATCAAAAGTTATTCTTCTTTTTATTTTATTTCAATTGCTTGTATTATTTGTAATTAGGATCTCTTCAGGCTTATACATGTTAGAAAGCCGTTCCTTAAATCGGATGTAGTGAAGCCGATTTCTACTAATAATAGTTATATAAGAACCTTGCTATTACATTGGAGTTAACTGAATGATGCGACAAGCAAAGGTTGATGAGTTCTAATAATCATAACCAGTCGCGGCTCAACACGCCCCATAAGATATGTGTTCCTTATGAGAACTGAGAAAACAATCCCATATAATTGCCATACCAACAGAATATGTTTACTTATAGAGCAGCTTCTCATAGACGAACTGGTGTGCCTCAAAGAGGTTTAGGCCAATATCAACTACAATAGAAACCATGCAATAAACTACTCGGTTGTCTGAATGAATCAGTTGTTATAAAAATCAAAACGGGGTATGAACTATGATAAATGCATTATATCTCACATTAAGAGTGGTTTATGAGCTCAACCATCAGGCAGAGATATGATCAGTTATCCCATTGAGGATAAAACAATTTTGCACCATTAGTCAGTATTGGGAAGGAAGTGAGGATTGTCAATTACCATTGTAGAAATTTTACATACTGAAATTTTCTACGGGAATGTTCTTAACCACTGGAAATTCAGCATTTATCCTCCTGAAAATTTACCTGTTTGAGTTTCTGAAGATGAAAATATATTTTCGACCAGATGCAATAAATACCTTTTATCTTCTTTTAATAACAGCATATGAAAATTTTCCAAATTACAGTAAATATATTTTCAATTCATAATATATTTTATGTTATACATTTCATTATTTTATGCATGATAAAACAAAGCAAAACTTTCACAAATTCAAAATGTCTTACCACTTTTAGAACATTAAATAGTTTTTTGTTAAAACTAAATACCCAGTAAGATATTTCGATTAAATTCGATAAACCACCTTTCCAACGATACCATATTCATCCATGTAAAATGTGTTCTATTTGCCAAAAATTAAGTTGTCAACAGAAATAATAAGTGTAAAAGCGTCCATTTATTTACATTTGACTGCTTCGAGAGCTAAATATTCTAGGAAATGTAATCTAATTTCATACAAATGAATTCTGAAAAATTAATGGTTTAGTTACGAATATAACGCCTGCTGCGGAGTACTCCAACAGCTTTGTTCCTATGTTACATTGAAATGAAACACACATTTTAATTTCCCAGAAGCTGCTTATTGGGATAATCATAGGTAATTTGAGAACTGTATTCAATTTAGGAGAAATTCTATTCTCTGCAGACTACGAATTGTTTCATGGAATTGAAGTAGAGTCAGAACTATTGGATTAACGAAAATTTGATTAACATAATTTGATTTAGTAATAAATGTACATTCCATTCGTTCAATTACTACTTGCATTTCGTTAACTGTACAAGGGGGTTGAAATTTCAGATATTATTTGAAATGTCTCTTGAAATTAGGAATTCTATTTCGATGATTCCTTTATATTAATAAAGGTGATGAAATTTAAAGGGTCAGAAATATGTTGTAATATAACTATATTTTTTATTCCAAGATACTAACTAGAAATTTAAAACAAATTTTAAACCATATTTTTATTTGATAAAACTTTATGCTAAATATCAGATAATTCTTACTTTTCGAAATATGTAAGTGATCGATATTATTCTAATATAATTTATTTACGTTATTACCTAAAGTAAATACTTACACTGCAAATGATATCAAACATATTTTAAATTTTATAAAATTTTAGTATTGTATGGAAGTAGTATACGTAATATGATTAATTACTTTGTGTTAAATTGAATTCAATTTTGCAACTCTTAAAAACATTTACAATTTTGGTTTATGTTACTATCAAACAACTTTCAAATTTACTCGTTAATTATTTGGATATAATTATGTAAAATAATGTGTATCATTATAATAAATATATCATTATTTTCGTTGTCACTTTATAGATTAACAAGAATTGCAGATATTATTGTAAAATTAAATATTAACAAGAATTGCAAAAATATTTGTTCGAAACTTGTACATCAGTAGTAAGGTTACATTTTCAGGACTGAGAGGCTCTATATTCGAAATCCATATCTTCGATTTCGAATATGGAATAATTATAGTGTTAAGTGGTCTGTTAATTTCGTCAGAATCAAAACTTCTACCAATAGATACTTGTAGAGAAGGATACTGTCACAAGGACCACTCTTATTATCAGACTAAGATTAAAAATTAAGAACTCCATCTTAAAACAGCCTTCGAAATGTTTTTAAATGATAAAATAACATGATGATAAAAATGTAAATAAGATTTTGAAATTTGAATCTATTGATAATTTTAATTGCTACATTATCATCTATTTATCATATAAATAAAACCAACGATAAACATAATCATAATAAGACAGTCAGAATCAGATGAAACGAAAATTGCTTTATAATTTCATCGTTTTAATAAGTGTTCTACATTTCTCAATTTTTATTGAAAAATTTATCGCAGGACATTAGAAATTTTCATTAAATAAATAAAAGCATGAAAAATATCTATTCAAGAAAGAAAATACTCATTTAAATTTAAGAATTAATGGAAGTGATTCAGACTTCTTTTCAGCTACATAAGGTATAATAGTTTTAAATCACTTTAATTTTTGCTAACAGTTGCAAATAAAAGTTAATGCGTATTTTATGTGAAATTGCATCGTTCTTGACAATTCAGCATACATATAAAATATATATCATGCTTTTCACGTGATCATAAATATCCCTTTCTAAACAGAAATATATTCGACATTATTAATTAGATTAAAATATAGTTTAAGTTTCATGAACATAGATTTTATTCTTCAGAAGAATGGATTCGACATTGTTTGCGATATATTTACGCATGATAATTTTGTTTGAACATTACAACCCATCCAAAGAAAATTTTAGAAATAATATTTACAAGACACAAAGATAACATCTGATGAATAATAGAAATCATCTAATTGTATCAAAATTTTATTCAAATTCTAAAAATGTCCTTTGAAACGAAGCATATACTGATATATTTTCTCTTAGTTTTTACAAAGATCTGCGAGAAATAAAGAAATATTGTTATATGAACACAATGTAAAAAAAAAAAGATTTTAAATGGATTTTGTATGATAATTTGAAGAGGGAATAATTTTTATGATTTTGAACCATCTAACAACTAATCAAAAGATGGTATCTGCTGTTTAATACTTTTATTAAATTTAGATTAAAATGATAATTAAGCTGTATTTAAATCCTATTACTTGTTCTATTTAATCCATCTTTTAATCATCCAATTTTTTGATAGAAACTACTTTTACTAGACCAAAAAATATATGATAATCACACTGTCTGTTGACGTTTCAGGTTTCCATTACTTTCAAAGCTATAGAATTCCGAAATAACCATAAATATCAAATGAACTTTGAGAACTTAATTAAGAGGAAAAATTTTCTCCTCAAATGTTTCCAAACAATTGCTTGAGCTGGAACTTTTGAAGGGAGAATGTATTACTATTCTGTTAAGTGAGGTAGTAGCCACTTGTGTTTCAGGCAGCTGACGCCAATACTGGCTGGACATAAATTGGAAGAAATCGAATGCTGAATTTGCTTCTTCAATTAGGGCAAGTCTAGTCATGTTGGCTAATAGTGTTCTGTCTTGTTCTTTGGAATGATGGTACTTGTTTCGTTTACTAGACTGAAGAAACTGCACTTTAGTCATTAGGATGGAAAGTTTTCTCTTTGTTACCAATTACTCTTCTTTTCTCCAAATCTAGTTTTACGCTGATGGACAAAGAGGAATAGATCTTTATTGTTGTTTCCAAGAATAAAGGAAATATGGAATTTCTTTCACTTATAAAAGAAAATACTTTTTCAAGACATTGTGGGAAAATGTTTCTATTGAAGAGATATTTTCTGTCCCACCTATGCATTTTTTCAAGTATAGTACCTTTTAATATTTTTCGTTATATTTGAAGTCAATTTTATTTCTAAAACACTGTTCTTGAACAATAGCATGTATTTCTTTAATATTGTTCTGAGATTTATCATGTTTGATTCATTTCCTTGTGGCATTTCAGAAATAAGACATTTCGGTAAGAAAAAGTGCAAAGACTTAATTCTTTTTAAATGAAAAGAATTACTTTTCTATTTCTTTAATCAATTGATTATTTTCAGAATTTGTGATATTTTTGAAATCTAATTCTTTTATTTTGCTATGTTTTTCTGAAAATAGGATATATCCGACAAACAAGCAATAGCGTGACTTTTCATGTTGCTTGTAATATAAGACCTATTCTTAAAATAAGCTTTAATCCTTGAAATCCAGATACAGCATATTTGGTAACTAAATACATCTAGCAAACATTTGATAATTAAATACGTGTTGCAACTGATTAGAATCTTGAATATCCTACTATCCTACTGATATAAAGAAAATATTATTTTGGTTATTATAAAAGGTGTATGCAAAATGAAATAACTATTTTTGTAGAGTGAATAAAAGAAATTTTAGATGATTCTTGGGATAAGAAATTGGATTTGCAAATTATCCGACAGGTGCTATTTTACAT
>JAPMOR010040657.1:37900-58098 GCA_026543865.1 Argiope aurantia | reverse complement strand
TATATATATATATATATATATATACACGGTGGATCGGACGTGGGAGTCACGTGCGTTGACCTGCTAGGTCACCCGAGTTATCATGTCTTGATTTTTTATTTTTATTTCTGGGGTCATATGAAATCGCTAGTTTATGACACCCCTGTTGACACTGCTGAGGAGCTCGTTGCAAGTATCGCAGTAGTTGCCGGAGGGATTCGAGATATGCCTGGAGTATTCCAGAATGTTCGCATGTCCATGCGTCGGAGATGTGAGGTGTGCATTGTAGCCCTTGGAAGAAACTTCGAACACTTACTTTAATCCATGTACCTTTTGCTTCTTTTCATGTATTATTATTACGATTACGATTATTAAAACGATTTCTCATTTACGGTCTCTTTTACTTATGGTACTTCTGTGTGCAACATCGCTTCAGGAAAGCATTTCCGACTCCACATTGCTAGATGATTTCGAGTTGTCAGCATGTACCCTACCCATCTTAGAAGTTCTGAAATGGTTCACTGAAACACCCTGTATAGTGATATTTTAAGCTCTTAATTTAATCCAAATTAATTTCTAAAACTTTATCTTGATTTAGCCCATAGTAACTTCATTCTAAAATATTCTCTTATTTCTTGATCCAATTCCACTTTCGGTTTAATTAATTCCTTTGTGAAAATAATGCGCCATCAGTACTACGATCCCTACTGATCCCTTTCGTTGCCCTTGAAAAGGTGTCAAAGGTCACCACGTATATTGAATTGGCGCTTGGCCAAAATTCCTATCTTATATAAGACTAGTGATCATTTATTCGTCCCTTTTAGCCTTCTGCTTTTGTGGCGCTCTGCGTCTTCTTGTAAATAATTATGCTTTCACGAAATGGATATTTAATTTAGAAATACAAAGTCTCATCTTTGTCTTCAAACCTGCCTTAGGGAAAGTAAATTTTGTTTTTAAGCTTGACCGTATTGCTGTTAATATTTAATTCATTATTCAAGAACCGAAAATAAATTTTTAAATAATAATAAAGGTCTACTTCTAAAGCTTTGATGCAATACTATTTTATCCAAATTCCATTCCATTTTTTTATTTCCTCTAAAAGTAGAATTATTGATATCGACATATTGATGAGTATCAATCAATATTTTTCAAAGAGATGTTTATTCGTAAGTCCTAAGTAAATCGTTTCAACTTTAAATTTGACCATATAAAATTTGATCTATTCATCAGCTCCTCAATATTTTAAAATAAGAAATGGATATGGTAGATTCTTTTGCTTCTTTGAAAATTTTAATACTAATATAAACACACTGCGGTATTTTTATGAATCGTAGATATAGCATACAAGTGAATGCATGGAGCTTCAACCTCATCAAAAATAAAATAGGGATATAAATCTTTAAGAAATTGGAAGCAGCTTTTTGAAAACATGGTAAATATATTATGAGCAATGAAAAAAAATAAATGACAATTTTTTCTAAATTATATTATAGAATACATGGAGTTTTAGTACAGAATGTAGCAAAAAATTTATCGAGAAAATGTGGTGCATTTTATTGCGTTTCTTAATTCGTCAGTCAATTTACGGTATCGCCCCCTCTCCATTACATCTCTTTTGTTTATAAATCCTGAACGTTTATAAAAGCCTGTATCTGTTATCCGTGTATTCCATGTGGGAATTAGAATATAAAGATAAGAGAAGTAAAAATCAATGAAACAGCGTTTCTCATTTTTTACAAAGCGACTAGGTTCAAATCTATTCGCGCTATTCTTTCTGATTTATTTCGCGAATTGGAATAATAGAGTATGAACTTAAGCAGAAAAAAAACTCATAGATCTTCCTGCAAGTGTTTTCCTACAGATATTGAAAATCTTGACACCTCAACTCCGTTTGATAATGGGAAGTGTTGTAGAGATTCCTGATACAGATTCTTGAAAATTCTGAAAAACCCTTACTTTACTTTTTACTTACTTTTAACATTTACGAAAGTTTGATCTTGCCAGAGTCATATATTCTTATTTATAAAAGAGAAGCAGAAAATTTGGATCAACAAAAGCTTTTCTATTTACTGAACAATCCTTTCTTTTGCACCTTTCTAATCCCACTGGGGCGGGGCGCCTCGTAATTGAGGATGAGGAGCTTCCAGCATCGTGGTTGGTTCTCGCTACCTTGGTGGGTACAGAAATAGGCAGGGAGTAGGATCCTCCCATCGATGATGGGAAGTACTTTAAAAGGTAAAAGTTTTACCGTGGTCGGTGATAACCCTTAGGATTCAACCACAGCTTCCGCAAGTGCTGCTATTGCAGCAGTCCTGGCATTCATATTTTTCCCTGTGCCTTTGGGTGGGTCGAAGTAATCAGTTTATGGTTTAAGATATGTCCTTTATGTTTACACATTTTTGTGAATATTGCAGAATTAACTACCCCGATTAAAAACGGAAGCAAAGATTAATGTTGCATTCAAAGTCCTCTTAATAGCATGCAAAGATTGCATGAAATTGTTTCCCATTCTATGAATCATGTATATTTCTTTATATATATATGATTAAATTTTAAAAGAAAATGGCGGATTTAATTTAATATCAAGGGTCATTTTCAGATTTCAAATCAAAGAAAAAATAAATAAAACAAAATAAAAATAAACATGGATATAGTAATAACATCATTTTCCAAGAGTAAGTTTTTATTATTGCTTCTAATAGTTACCAATCGATTCAACAGAGTCAAATTAATTTCGAGACCATCTGCTTATAAACAAGTATTAATAACGATACAATATTTATAAAAAAAAAGAGAGAATGTTTATCATGTAATATTATGTTATTGTTGAAATAAATTATTTTAACATTAATCACATTTCTTCCCCATAAAAGCTTCACTAATAAATAACATCGTCTAGTGTGATAAAAGAGCAATTATTCTTCGAGTAAGACCTTTCATTTCATATTAGGAAGAATAACCTCCCTTACATTAGAGCTGTTCATCTAAGATTAGCACTAAGACAAGGATCTGCAGTGTGTAGAATTGGATTTGATTCCAGATGAAGAAACTTAGATGAATTGCGGATACACTTGTCACATACATGGAAGTTAATTGATGCATGGTGTTATGAAAAGAGATATGAATTATGTAACCCGGTATCTTTTAGTAACGTCAATATTATTGAAGCAGATGAAAGAAAATGCCGAAATGAATACATATAATTCGAATTTTTTAAACCCGTTCTTTTTTCCCAGCTGTGCTATTTTGTACACTTAATTTTTCCTGAGAACGTGATAACAAAACTATTAAACTTACCACCAATTTTTTTACAAAAATTTAAATGTCCATGATGAGCTATCTCATACAACCTTCTTTAATTTTAACGGGTAATGAATTCAAAACCCAAATATTAATCAATACTTTGACTGTACGATTAGGTTTTAAAATTTATTTTTGAATTATAAAAAATTAATTAATTCTTATTTAATTGCTACTAAATTTCTTACCTTGAACATGTAATGTACCACCATCTACCTTTGCCAAAAATATTACCGTAAACTGTCGCTAATTTTTCAATAAACACAAACTATTTAATTTTAATTTTTTATCTGAAACATAAAGAAGTTGGTAATTACAATCAATTAATAAAATTAATTAGCAATTTTATCTAAATAATCTTCTTTTTTTTATAATATGTGTCTCTTCTTATTAATCTCAATCCAAAAATATTTTAATAAACTATTAATTTAAAAAACAGTCTTTAAAAAGATACAAAAGTACAGAATAACTGATGCCATAAATTTATAAGAAGAATGTTTCGAAGAAATATTACGATTTTTTAAAGTTCGAAAATAAAAACTTAAAGTAATAATTTTTTTTATGAAGAACAAATTTTGTTATTTGAGGAATATATGTTTCCATCCATGAAACGCTAGGCACAGAAATGTTTATGCAGTTTGAATTTGAATTGCTGTGTTTATTGGAAGGTGACTCCATAAAATAATCTTTCATACATTCTCAGGATTTGCCAAGCTTCTATGGAAAATATTTATAAAAATATGGATATAATAATTTCATTATTTCATTTTTTTAAGTAGTATATTAAAAATAATCTGAAACTCAGTTTATCTTCAAATTTTAACTAACATTAGGAAGTATTAGTTGAATAGTCAAAATACAGAAAGATTTCTCCAAAATATGTGAATATGTAAATTATCAGTTGAGATTCACGAGTCGTAGTTTTACAAGCCTATCTCAAATCATAGATATAATGAAATTCGAGAATTTTGCAAATCCTGAAATGAATCCAGGAAAAAATGCGTTAATCATAAAAAAAGATGGATTTTTTTTTAATTTTAGAAATTGATTGTTTCAACATTTTCTTTTCCAACATTTCCTCTGCCGATAATATTATTATTTAATGTATTTTGTTGGACTATTGCAATCTAGTCAAAAAAGGTTTTAAAATTTTCTGCCGGAGAAGTTAAAGCTTTTTTTTACATCTTTGCTTAAACAGTTCCTTAAGGCCTTTCATTCTGAGAGGTTTTAATCATTATTTGTTATAATTACATATCTTACATTTAAATAAAAATTATATTTCCATTTTTTGATTTTTTATTGGTTTATGTAAACTGATATAAACTTGTATTTTAATTAAAATTATATTTAAATGCATGTATTAATAACTATCATTTTATTTAAAAGAGGACTTGCAATTATCAGACTTCTAAGATTTGATTTTAAATGACCTAAATGATGAATATGAACAAAATAGATAATACTTTGAAAGGAAATATATTATTAATGATAGTTTTATTTGCCTAATATATTAAAATTATTAAACTAAGTAAATTTTTGATTTCTTATCATATTAAACTTTTAAATATTTCTAAAGAAAATATAAATTTATGATACATCAACGAAATTACTAAAATTTTATTTTTAAGATAATGCATTTAAAAAGAAGCTTGTGAAAAGCTTAAGAATTACATATTAAAAAGAATTGCCACAAACATATTTTCATAAGAACGCGTTTTGTTCCTGGAATCCGGATTTTCTATAAAATTAATTTAACAAGAATGCATGTTTGAAATATACATTTTTGATCAGAATTATTGCTATTTCATAATTTATTTTTTAAATTGTTTCAAAGCAAAAAAGTTTTCTTAATAAACGCTAGAAATTTATTTTTTTAAACTGTTGGCTGGAAAATTAAAAAAATAAGTACTTTTAAAAATACGAGTTTTGTCTCTATTATTTGAAAGGAAAACGTGCTTTGAATAAAATTTTTTACTTAATAAAAAGAAACATTTTTTAAAAAGAAAGATTTACATTCCATCTTCTACTGAATTTATATTTAAAAATCGATAAATGCAAAATAAATATATGTTTATTGCTTCAAAGAATAAAGGCTCATCTGACAGAATAAATTTTCTAAATTTATTCAGTTATTTGGTATTTTATGCTTAAATAATAAATTAATGAATGGAGCTGTTCGATTTATATTTATTATGTCCGATTGATATTAAAAATCTCTAATTTTAGCATCATTAATGGCAGCTTAAAGGAATATTATTTTACTTAAACATACTCTCTTGTATTGCAGTTTTCGAATTAATTACCTTTCTTTGAGATTTATTTATTAATAATAGCATTAGCTATGCTGAATGATTCTAATACTTCTAATGGAAAGCTAAAACGTATTTAAATATTGCCATAAAATTACTTTTAATTAAAGAACTGTATTTACAAAATCGTGCCAGTAATAATTAAAAAAAACTGTAATCTCAATAAGTAGCAAGCTACTGAAACGCTAAAAATGAAAACTGTTTGATTAAAAAGAAATTACGACCTTAATTTCTAATTGATTGAATTTAATTTTCGATTTAAATAAAAAATATACATTGGAAGCAACGGAATTTTCGAAATTGTTTTCAAACTAAATTAAAATTCCTAAATTCCTAAAACTCCTAAACATCCTATTTTTTTGCCAATTAGATTTCTGATCATTTTAATTGTTATCACACAATGAATAGTTACTAAGTATAAAAGTGAATCTCTTGTTCATCTGTAACATACACGTGCTATTTTAGATACATTTTTTGTACTTGAAACCCAAACAAAAGAATATAGTGAACGAATATTATGGTCTAACTTAGATATTAGCTGAGAAATGTGTAAATATAAAGCACTAACATCAGTTTTCAGCTATGTTATACAATTTTTACAAAGTTATTATTCGAGTTTGGAGATTCTGCTGCTTTTAAAAAAGTCTTTATAATCGAACGCAGCATTAAAACTGAATTGCGTTAATAAAATTCGTTTTATCCCTGCTATTCTATTTGGGTGTATTTGATTCGAAATTTCTTATGACAAACAAAAGTATGATATGATTTTATAGATACATTTGTATTATGTTATATCACAGAGTTTTTCTTTTATATCACAAAGTTTTTCTATATACTTCTTCTTCTTTTCTATTTTTTTCTATTCACTATACTTTTTTTAAAAACTTAATATATCTTTAAGTCAATACAATCGTCTATTTTTTTAAAAGTGTATGTAAAATTTTGCGATTTATGCTATTAATTCAACTCTACCGATTCAACTAGTAATTCAAAGAAAGTAAAAATAGAAATTCTTTCTAGCTATTAGATTGGAAAAAAAATTGTCAACAACAACAACAACAAAAAAAAGAAGAAGAAGAAGAAGAAAAAAGAAGAAAAACTCACAGAAAGTCAGAAATCTCTATTCCTTGTTTAGGAAATTTGGTAACAACGACTAGAAATTCAACCAAAACATTTTTTATTGAAATGTAAATGTTACAATAGACGAAGATTACTTCTACAAATCATTTAAGACTGACGAAGATCATATGTCAAAATAAACTACCCAAATATATAATTAAAATATCCTTCTTAATATTAAAGCTTTGTATATTAATTAATTAATATACAAATATAATATTAAAGCTTTGTATACATTAATTGGAGGAGAATACGAATCTACACCAGAAACAAAATAAAGGTTGGCAACTTGTAAGTAATCTCACACATAAAACTAGAGGAAGCATTAGAAAGTATGATAATTTCATATAAAAGTGGGACAACGAAATATTTATATTATGGATACTATCAGAAAATGTAAACCAGAAATTCCTCTGGTCGAAGGACAAACAAAGACGTGCAAGGCTCAAGTTTTTACTTTTATAATATAATTTCAGTGAACTACATTCCAAAAAAGTGTAGGATCATTATTCTTGAGACTATATAATGTGACGATGAATCAATTACTAACATATCATATAAAAAAACCCCAACTATGATATTAGATTACTATACCAATAAAGAAGATGTGGATACTCTTTGTCAAATTTAAATACAAGCACTAGTAAGAGGAAAACAATTATCACTGAAATAACACTATATTTTATAATAATGCTTCTGGTAGTTTTGCTTGCAAAGCGTCTGTTTCTTGGACGTCAATAGATGCCAAATGGATCGAAAATGGAGACGCCAAGCAGCCGGCTGTTTTACGAAAAATTAGTATTAATTATAAAAAGAACACATTCAAGAGAACATCAAATCAGAATTGCAGCGTCATGTAATATAGTTGAAAGAATCCATGGTTAGAGAATTTGATTTATCACCAATTTCCACTATTAATTCAAATTGAGTAACAAAAGTGCTCGTTTCAAATTGTATCAAACAATTATTTTAAACATGCAATAATTATAAAAAAGAAATCTTCCAGCTGCATTGAGAACGTTTAAAAAAATACACTATTTCATTTTTTTTATATTTTAGAGGCACACGGCTTACTTTTGCTGTTTATTGTAATAATTTTCAATTATAGCACTAATATTATTTTAAAACATTTATGATTATCTCAAAACATAATATTTTATTGGAAACATGGGTTTTTGAGGTTATTCTTTAATTTTTGGGTTTCTTTAATATTTTATATTTAATAACGTTGCATTTTATAGTAAATACGGGCAGAAGTGCAGGATAAATAAAACAATATTGAGGATATTTTCTTATTACATATTTTGATGTTATTTGTTTTGTAATGATATTTTTTCTAAACATTATTTTCTTGTCTATTTGACTATAATGAAAAATAAATAAAATTCAATCAGAAAAAATAAATAAAAAAAAACTTTCTTTATTTTTCTGTGATAAATGCATGTATTAATCGAAATAATTTAAACTTAAAAATTTGATAAAAATCATCTACATCTGCTACAGTCTATAAACATTTTTCTTCAAAAATACAAATATTACTCTAATCGAAATAAAATATTATACAAATTATTAAGGATTCATTTATTAGAAAGTCAAAAATTCATATTAATAAAGAAATCGAAAAAGTCTCATACAATGTTACATGAAATATAAATTGCTTTTAGAAAATTCAGAAAATCCTTCACTACCATAATAAGTTTAAATCCTTAACTTTTCCCCCATTAATAAGTACAACAAAATCTATTTTCTCTTTTCTTCGTCCAATAAAACAAAAGACACTGAGAACAAAGGAAGTAGATAGTAAAAATAAAAAGCCTTTCTATCCTAATGGCTAAAGAACAATTTTTTTAAAACTTGAAAAAGGAAACAAGAACAGTCATTAAAAATTATGTGACAGAATTGCATTAACCAGCATCACTAGGGGATTAAATTATTGAATTGTTGCTGAAAATATATAGAACAAAATTTTAAAACTCTAGCAAGCACATTAGAAGGAAAATTAAAAATTCGAATAACGAAGCTTCATCCTTACAAGCATGAAATAATTCAAATTAAATGTGAGAGTTTGATAAAATAAAATATTTATAACAGAAAATATGAAAAGAAGTAATTTGTAAAAATAGAAAACTTTTCATCCTAATAATTTAAATGCAATTTCTTGAGTGCTGGATATCAGCTAACGTCATTCGACTAAGCCTAATTAAAATGCCAAAATCAACATTTGATTTGTCCCAATTTTTGTCCAGCTAGTATTGACATTTGCTGGCCATAGTGCAAATGGTTTGCTATCTCCAAAAATATTGTAATTTATTTCTATTCTATAAACGAGAATCCATATTTGGAGATTATTTTTTACTTAATTAATATCTAGTAACTCTTTAGGGGCCGGGATTGCCTGGTTCGTAGGGCGTTGGATTCGCGTCACTTGGGTTGTGAATTCGAACCACATCAGCCGAAGACACCCGGCGTATGGGGAGGCTGGTGCAAGCAAAAATCTTTTGTGGCCCCAAGTCCTCCATATCGAGACAATAACCACGGGGGGTGCTAGTTCAGAGGTGATCGTTTTCTGATTCAGGTCTAAATTACGATTTGAATATGAATTGTATGAATGAAGTCCACCCTTTAAAAAGGGTTGTGACGCATGAGTACCTAATCTGTCCTCTTAACCCTATATGGCACTATTGAAACAAGAGACGCTCGCTTGGCTTGAAATCTGTAACTTCGTTAGTGGGCTTGTCTATGACAAGTGGCATAAGAAACAACAACAGAATTTCTTTAAAGTTAGTTTTGGAATCTACAGCATGGAAGTGAACGGAGGGTTTGACTAGAAGAGAAAATTTGAAACATTCTAGAAGAAAGACATTGAAGTTTGAAAAGAACTCATTTAATGAACTCCTCTGAATTATTTATGATTTTTTTTTAACTTAGTTGATGTACAAAACAAATTTAAGAATTTGAAATAAGGGATATATTCTGATATTGGTAATAAATTTGATTTCATATTTAGCTGGAGTGGAGGAGTGCACTCACAATTTCGTAATAAGAAGATTATTTAGAATATTAAGATTAGGACATTTATTTAGAATATTTAAAAATAAATTTGTGTCTTCATGCTTTTTATTCTATTAAAAAGGAATTAAAAAGAAAAGGATATACAGAAAATATGCTAAAATTACGGAAACAAACTCTGAAAGTGAAAAATGTGACCGAAATAAGAAAAAATAACACCAGAAAATGAATTAACATTTTAAATTATCCTAATTCTATGATATAATAATATTTATTTGACAGTAACTGATAATGCATGGGTTATTGTCCTAGATTTAAAATGAAATAATTTCATTTATTCAAAATCTGGGAGTCATTGTCATATCCAATCATCATGTATTTTTTGTGTCTACTTTGCAGAGATTTAAGCCAATGCTCTGCTCCAAAAATTCATGAATCGACTAATAATGATCATGCAATTCCTTTTCTTAAAAAAATTATATTGGTCTTTCATATAACATATTATTTAAGCTTTTTTTTTTACTTGATGATAATTTTGAAGTTTTTCTTTATCCTATGAGTTTTAAATCTATCTCTTGATTTTTTCCCCCCAATACTAATCTTTATACAAGCTTATATATACTTTATATCTTCCGATTTCTTAACCTTTAAACCGTCATTCATAATATAAGTGACTAAATCTGTTCTTTTCTTTTAAGATCAATTGTTTTATTTCTTTTTGGCCTTATTATAACACTAATGAATGCCTTAATTTAAAAATTATTTAATTTTTTTTACTAATTTTAATGCTATTAACTAATAGTTATTTTTTTCTAAAGACATTTATAGAGAAGGCATTAAATTTTGAGCTCTTATCAAAAAGCGCTTATTTATTACTAGCTTTTACCCGCGACTTCGTTCACATGGAAATTTTGATGTGTATCTATGAGAACTGATGGTCTGATCAACACTCGACAGTGTCTGTCTTTGGTCGTTGTTTTTGGAGATGTAGCATGTTGAGGTATGTTCGCTTGCAAGATTAAGCTGCAATTTGAAAACGGAATATTCAATATGGCCGCTGTTAAGCAAAGTTGCAGCAATGCCCGAGGAAGATACAGTCAGAGCTATATTGCGCTCCTTGCGGAGTTGGGCTAGCAAGAGATTCAGCACAAACGTTTTACCCGTACCCTCTGGTGCGTCAAGAAAGAATAATCCCTCCTCTCCACTATTTACTCGGTTCAGAACCGTTCTGCAAATTTGATGCTGCTCGGAAAGCAATCGTGGTATCATTTCATTGACCTGCTCTTCTAAAACAGAGGTGTCGTAGTTTAGCTCCTTCACAACTTCGCTTGATAATTCCCCTCTTCGCTGCGGTGGGGGTAGGCCGAAATCAGCGAGACATTTTCCAGATATGAGAATCATTTTATTCTCAATCAATACCAAAGCTTCATTAATGATTAGGTTATTGTGAGTGCCATCCAGCCTATGCACGATATCTTTTGATAAAGCGTCCTTGTATTTATCCCACAGCTGAAGGGGGTTTGAAGTCTGCAAGTGCTCACTAAAATTGCAAAAGGTCTTCTAGCTACTTTCATAGTCCGAGCTTTATTACTCCTCTTTGAAAGATTAGATTTGCGTTTTCTGGGCATCTCGAAAAACTACCAAATAATAACAAATCAAAAAAATTAAAACCAACCTAAAAATCGATGCACTTAAAACTATAAGCATATGCAAAAAATATATAATTAACATAAATACAATTTAGTTACAAGAACACACAACAAATAAAAAAACAATTGATTTACATTGTAACCTGAAATAAAACAAAATAGTGAGTCCGTATTTCTTTAAAATCAAGTGAAGTCTATTTTATTTATCGATCGAGATTGAGATAGCTACAACAATATAATACAAATAATTTTTTAACTTTTAATTAAAATGAAAACACAGTTATCAACAATCAGAATACACTGCGTGAATTTTCTACGCCAGTTGGGGTAAAGCAATGCAGATAGGAAATTTTGAATTTCCTTTAATCTGTTTTATTTTAATTTAAAAGTATTTCAGAATGAATCCAAAAGATCAATTAATTAACAATGTGTAATTTTAAATACATCAAAGAAATAAACCAAGAAAATAAACAGCATCCTTTGAAATGATCGGTCGAAAATATATTAAGCCTAACCTCATTAGTGTGGGGAAAAAAAACTGAAGTCTTACTCATTTTTGGGGGGATTTGGCTTCAGATTTTTGGCGGGAAAGTTAGCTTTTAATTAATAAAAAATTAACCACTCAATTAACTGGAATAATTAGTAGCCTATGTCCTATTCCAGGCTATAATCTATCTCTCTGCTAAATTTCATCCAATTCCATTCAACCGTTCTGGCGTGATTCACTAACAAACACCCATCCATCCAAACTTTCGCATTTATAACAGTAGTATAGATTTCATTTTTTGCAATAAAATGGCATGATACATTTTTACTGATTTATTAGTAGAATTGTAACTAATTGTGACTGTATATAGAGGAAGGGATAAAATCTTTCTAATAGAAATAAAGACGAATGCGTGTGTGTGTGTAATTTGACTCTCTACAGACTTTACATTTGACTTACAGCTACTATATTTGTCAAATGTATACATTAGAGGATGAAAATGTGCATCTTTGAGGGATGGTTCCAAATTTTTTTTTGCTATTTTAATTAATTGAAAATTAACCTTAAACTATTATTATGCATAAATATATTTTACACCTTTTCAAAATATTTAAAAATAATATATATATTTAAGGATGCTAATGTTTTGTAATGCAAATTTTTTTCTGATTTTTTGCAATTTTTTTGGCCTTATTTTCAACAATAGTTGTTGCTCCTGCAATTTAAGACATTTTCATTGTTTCATCAAGTATTTAATCGCCTGAATTCTTTTATGATTAAAATAACTTCCATCATAAAAAAATACAATCGATTAAATACTAAAACAGAAGAAACAGAAGAAAAAGGATTATGTTTCAAATCAAAGAAAATAGTGATCAAATAAAATTGTAAACAGATTAAATAAAAGAGTGAAATTAAAATACCCCGAAGTATAGAGGAAGATGGAATGGTTGGTCATTGATGTTTTAATGGCACTTTGATGTCTGCGGCTTATATCAGCAAAACATGTACATGTACATAACAAACACAGCATACGTAAGACATTTAAGCAGCACGAATTAAATGGCAACCAATTTGACCGAATCGTAGACATGAAGCTATATTTAAACAATTTAAACATAGTCAATGTCTCCAGAAAACCAGCTGCTCACCAAAGGTGACCAGTGTAACGATAAATACTGTGTTTATGAATACTGCAATAAAGTTGAAAACCTGACTAGTTAAACAAACAATTTACTAGTACTATCTTTGGATTTCATTGAAGTCGGAATATATTTTTTTTATATATCCTTAATTCAGATACCTCATATTTTTCCACAAATTTTCTAGCAAATTAGACTAATAATCTCTTTAAATAACTTTGTTCCCCATAGTCAAACGGCCCTAGACAGCTGCCTCGTTTACTAATTGGGAATTGCCACTGATATTTCCAATGGATATATATATATATATATATATATATATATATATATAACTTAAAGTAACTAAACGGATACATTTAAAGCCAATTGCCAAAAACAAAGGATTTCATGCCATATATTTTTAATGTATGCATTATTGTTCTGTATAATGCCATACTAAATCAGTAGAAAGTCACATTTATTGAAGAAGCTGAAAACGTTTTTCGATAGTTCCATTTTATATTTGTAAATATTGTCACTTAAAAATGCCAGTTTAAATCAAAATAAAAAAGGGCAAGTGAAAATAGATATTAAAGAATAAAACAATTTATCGAATAATTACATACTTTTACCACCACGGATACCCTCGATGTCATATTTAAAACTACATTACCTATGCTTTTAAATTATAATAAATAAAACTTGACGGGTTTCTAAGAACATGATATATTATTTGGGATATTAAGCTTTTGGATTTCCAAATATGAAATAAAGTAGTACACTTAGCGTAGAATTTATTTGTAACCATATATAGTTACGAATGTGTGAATATATACATAAAAACAAACAGTTATTTGTTACAAAAAATTTATAATAGTTCCGTGTGGTTAATCGAATTCGAATAATGAGAGAGAAAAGAATATTTTAAGATTGGCGAAACTTAATGGATTTGAAATGAGTGCTTCGAATTTAGTGTTAGAACGAATAAATTTTAGTTTTTACTTTCAGCTTTAAACTATCTTCTTTTACCTATTTTATTTTCTATTATTTTGTGAGACGAGAGTTTCCTCTTAATAATTGTATATGCATGAAGAAAATGCAAAAAGAGAATTTTTAAGTAAAGAATAATTTTAAGTCGTTTTGGAACACACGGGTAGCTCTTCAAATTATCGTTGTCTAGGGGATTTTGTTTCCCCAAGAGCTTTTAAATTGATATTAAGGATGAAAGACTTAGTGAAATATTTTTCAAAGCATTTAGCGTCGTTTGCCTTCCTTTCAGAGCTTTAAGAATTTAAGAATATTTTTTCACCTTAATTTTCCATCGAAAGTTCTGAACAAAGAATATCTTTTACAATGCATGAATATCTTATTTGATAAAATGGTGTATATATTAAATTCTTCTTATGGAAAGGGAGTGAAAAGATATTACATTTTCACAGAAAGTCATTTGCCTGTCTTGCTGCTCAATTTCCTTGCATTTTCACACTTTTATTTAGCTTAACTTATCTCACATTTCTTCAGACGTAAATTTGCATTAGATTGTTTCCGTACTTCGTTTTAGATGTGATAAAATTGTCATATTTTATACAACTTTTTTTCCCTGTTCTGATAAATAATTCTACAAATATCAGAATTCAGTTGGAATAAGTTGGTGCATTTTCATTAAATTTTTTTTCCATCAAAAATGCATCCATTGTGAAGGAATATGAGAAAAAATAATTTTTTTAATAACGCAAATATATTTAGAACTTATTAAAGAATTATTTTCTAACTTTAGAACATTATTTGAAACAATTCGTTTTTTCATTTTATGTAAATTGAAGAGTAAATCTGGCTGATAAAGGTTTTTAGCATTTAAAGAACTTCTTGAATAACATTCAAGCATGATTTTACATGTTTTAATTCATAACGATCAGTAGAAGTCCTTAATAAAATAAATCTACTTGATAAAATATATTAGAAATTGTTTACTGCTTTTTTTATAGTTATCCCTTTAACTGTTATTTTTAATCTACTGCCTATACGTTTTTTTAAAAAAAATTAAATTAAAGTAAATTATAATATAAGGATTTCGAAAACCACATTGATATTTCAAATCTATATGAGTGTATATTTAAAATAAATCGTTGTTTCATTTTATAAAAATCCCCTTTTTATGGTAAATAATAAAAAAATTGGGTATATGAAGTGATTTTGAATGTGATTACTATAATATGTAAGACTACAGAAATATTTGTATTATTCATGAATGGATTCATATCGCTTGGATCTATTTCTACAGTTTTTTATCCAATTTTTATCCTGGATAAAACATTAAATACAGCATTAACTGAATTAAATACAGCAATTTTGATAAAAACTAGAAGACAATTTAAAAACATTAATTTTTCATAGAAATGTATCTTATAATAGATAAATATCTTACTCTATTTTTTTATTTATTCTCAAAGTTGACATATAAAAGCAACTATACTATCGAAAGTAAAACAGCCTTTTCTGAATTTCATTTCCATTTTACTTTTATATTATTTTAAGTTTGAATTGTGAAATAAACTTTAAAATATCATTTAAAGCTCAATATATAGTTTGAAAATTCATTGTTATGTTAGTTCTCGAAATGTATCAAAGTTGAAATGTCTACTTATGTTATTTTGTGTTTTCGAAAAAATAAATACATGTATATACAGCCTTTTTTGTTATAATTTGTTTTTTTCTCACTCAAATAAAAAAATTGAATGAATTTTTGAATAAAGTTTTTTCTTATTCAAAATTATAATAAAAAACTATTCATGAAACAAGTTGTCTTCTAAAATTTTAAACTATGTCTAATCTTTAAACTCAAGATAATAAAAAAATTGGGATAATTTCATAAACTTTTGAAAAGACGTTTAAGCATTTTTCAAGACCTCAAGGGAATAAGATACTTAATTTAATCGCTTTCTAAACTCAGTAATTACCAAAATTCTTCGTAAATTTTGAAAACCGATTATCTTTCCGAGAAAAATAGAGTAACTTGAAATTATTTTATTTTATTCCAATAAGCCACTGATAGGAGATTTTGAACTTGATTAATTATTATTTTAGTCACCTCTGAGCCACCAGTTTTCCCCATGAATCGAAGACTGCTGCTAATTAACGGCTACAACTACCACAAACTTCTGTGGAATATTCTTGTAAAGAAAGAAGAAGAATCCACCTAGTTTGCTCGGAAAGAAAGTCGCCTCTGAACTTCTAAAGGAATAAAAGACATTTGTCTGCTTTTATCGATAATGCACTATCTAAAGTTATGGAGGAAATGTGGCCCAGCGGAAAAGCAAAGGAAACAAGAGCTATGAGTCATTACGTCAACATTTAGTATGCCTTGTCTAGTTTTATAACTCAACGATTGCCTTCGGTTTCGTGATAAATTGAAGAATCACAAAGTAAAGAAGAAATTTATTTGAGTCTTTATCCAATAAATTTCCTGTATGCGAACGCATGACGAAAATATGCTTCAGTCTTCCGTTTCAGATTATGGTATCAGTGTTGAATGGATTGAACTACAAATAAAACATATGTAATTTGAAATATCATTTTCAAACACATTTCTAACTAATTTAGTAGCCATTTGTTTAGATAAAATGATTTCATATGTTTAAGGTTTGTTTCTATATAAATTGATTTATTGTAATTCTTAAGACTATGCCATAAACGAAAAAACAGTTTTTATTAAATCTTCATATGCTTTAGTATGTCGTATGAATTGATATGATATAAATATAAATTTATATTACTAATAATTAAAAATTCTGTAAGATTCTGCTATTAAACAAGTTATTTATCTCAATTATTCATAAATAGTATCATTAAAATATATCATTAAATTTTTTTCAAAAATTTTGTTATGACATAACGCATATAAAATAAAATGCATTTCCGTGAATAAATAAAATGATTTTACTGCTGAAAAATGGAATAATTGTATAATCTAATCCTATCATTTCATTCTTAGCTTATTTATTCTTAATTTGACTCTGCATTGAAATATTCATCCTATGAAATCTAAAATTGAATTTAAGATGTTGCCAAGCCCATTTAAAATGGAGTCTTACTAAAAGTCTATGCTAAGGGATGCTCCTCATTTAATAAGGTTAGTATGGTTCTTTGTAAAGTCTTAGAGGAAAAAGCTTGGTACTATCAGATGTTGGTTTTTTGAGGGAAAAAGATGAAGTGTTTAATTAAAGTAACCTTTTAGATTCATGAAGTCATTTTATCATAATACAATATCTATTGCTTCTCTAATAAATCAGGAAGGGGACCATACGACCATACGAATTATTGTAGAAATTTAATAGTTTTGATCATCAAAAGATTTTTTACATATCTATAAGTTCATTTCCAGATATGGTATATTTTATTATTTTATATGAATTAATTTGATAAAATTTCATTTAGAACAACCAATTTTCAATAGAAAAAAATTTCAAATTGATTCAGTATTTCCTTTTAGCTACTTATAAATTTGCCTTTTTTGTTGAAATTTTCAATTAGTATTTTATGGTAAAATAAAAAAAAAAATTTATTTTTAGAAGTATATGGACATTAAAATTTATTAAAACCTTTTTGTCTTTGGATTTTGAAATTGATTAACCGTAAAATCTATGAGTGATATCAGATTTAAAATGATAATGAACTTAATAACAGCAGTGATAATGGAGAAATATTGAGTCATAATGATACCTCTCCATTCTATTCAAACTTAGTTTATTTAAATAAATTTATTTTGGCAGTTTCAAAGATTATATAAATAAATTTTTTTTTGGATATTGAATAAGAAGTGTATATAGTAAATACATTCACTATATCAAGAACAATTGCAAACATATTTCCTACAAATAATTAGGATTTATGGTAAAAATATTTTATAAGTATTCACAAGATCAATGTGAATAGTTCATTTTTTGTTTCAACATAAAATTTCCCACTATTTCTTAATACATGTAAGACATAAAAATTTAATATTTTCAAAATATTTTTCATAAGGGTTATATTATTATTGCATTGCCGAAAACTCATTCACCCCCCCCTCTATTCAATCAACGTTTGATATAATTGTTTTGCTGCTTAGAGGTATATTAGACTCAACCAAAAATGAGCACCATACTTCAAAACCTTAAAATTACAAGAAACTTTTGACAGATTTTTATCTTATTCCCTCAATTTTTCCTGAGAAACAAAGCTTTTCCTAAAGAAAAAAAATTATCAAAACATTTGCACCCAGAATATAAGTTGCTCTCATTTTAAACTTTTCTGGGCACAAAATTTAAGAGAGAGTTGTTTGTTTACAAAATAGTAGAAATCTGAGATAGCAGAAAATGGTAGCCATACAATTAGTTTTATACCTCATGAAAAAAAGTCTTCTGAACGCTGCTTACTTCGTAACATGCCGCCAATCTCGAAATACCAATTCCTGATCTTTTAATAAATTCAAATAATGTTATTCAAAATGTCGATGCATTTTAGTATCAAAAAGGTTACTTGGTGAAGCTATAACTAAAAAAATGTACAAAGCAAGAAGTTTAATTATCAATTTAAAGAGAACTAAAACTCATCGGATATTAAATATTACAAAATACTTTTAACGTCACCGGATTATTATTTACAATGAATTCACTAATTTTCTTTCTGATGATGTATATGAATAAGGTTTTTAATATATCCAACTTTTTACAGATATACAAGGCATCTATTTATAGATTAGGATTATTTTCATGATTCGTTGTCATCTGATTTTTCTAATGGTTCAATATTTGTTGAGCTTTACTTCTCAGCAAATTATCATCAAATAATATCTATCACTTTTCTTAGTAGCCTTGAAATTGTTTCAAGAATAAGATTATTGATGTCATCGAAAGTATATAAGTACTTTCTCAGAAATATATATGATAAGTAGGGCTTGCATGTTGCATATGTTTCTGCATACAATGGTTATTGAATTTTCAAATTATGATACATCTCGGATATTCCAAATATGAAATTTTCTCGGTATCTTTCAAATGTTTTAGTAGAAACTACTTATTTCCTTGGAAATCTAATCATTACAACAATTTTCCTACAGTTTATCCTGCTTGAAATTTACTCTAATACATTATATGGTTTAACTTGGTGCAAATTTAGAAAAGAATGTTCAAAATATTTCCTTCCATAATATTTTGGACTCCAGTTTGTCCATTACATCTTTGTTGCAAATTAATAAGAATCGTTTTAGAATCTAAAAAAATGGAATATGAAAATCTGTCCATCGTGTTAATACTGGACAGAAATGTGGAAAATCGAGATAATAATAATAATAATAAAATGAAACAAAATCTCTATTAATTTGAAAAAAATTATTTGAGCTTCACATGCATTTCTGATTTGATATTTTTAAAAACTTTTTGTCAATATTTTAAACATATTAGACATTGAAATAATGCAGTTATAAACGTAGAAAAAAATGCATTTTGTAATTCATAAATTTACATATGTTCTGTTTTAAAACAACTATCGAAAGTTATTCTTCTTTATATTTTATTTCAATGAATTGTGTTGTTTGTAATTGTGATTTTTTGACGTATTATATGTTAGGAAGATGCTTCCTGACATCGGATGTAATGAAGATTCTACATACAATAACTGTATAAAAACCATATTTAGACATCGGGGTTAGCGAAATGATACGACAAGAAAAGGCTGACGCTGAGGGTCAGTTCTAACTATTGTAACCAGCCGCTGCTCAAAACGTCCAATCGGATATGTGTTCCTTCTGAGACCTAAGAAAACAATACCATACAACTGCCATACCCAATATAAAGTGCTTATAATTATAGAAAAGTTTATAATCTACCAATTGGTTGGACCTTAAAGAGGTTTCAGGCCAATACTAGCTACAATAGAAACCATACCATAAACTATGCGGTAGTATGAATCAGTTGTCAACAAAATGTATTAAACGTATTACATCTCCCATTACGAGAGACTCATAAACTCGATCATCTTGCAAAAATACGATCAGTCCTCTCAATGATGATAAAGTGATTCACACCATTACTGAATCTACCAAGGAAGTGAGAACCAATTACCTCGCCAGAAATTACACATACTGAAATTTCCTCCGAAGTGTCCTTGACTAACGGGAATTCAGCTTCTACCCTCCTGAAAAAGTTACCTGCTTGAGTTTCTGGAGTTGAGTTGAATATATATATAT
>JAPMOR010040657.1:0-30587 GCA_026543865.1 Argiope aurantia | reverse complement strand
TATATATATATATATATATATATATATATATATATATATATATATATGGTGAGAGAGAGAGAGAGAACACACTATTTAAATGTAGTGCATTTTATATGAACGGAATGAGAAAAAAAGTAAAATACAGAAAACTTATAATAAAAAGGGAAAAGGTTCAATGTTCGTTTTTTATTATTAAAAATCTTATTTGTGTCTTAAATAGAATTCCCATTACAAAAAAATACTTATGCTTTGAAAATAATTTTTTTTTCAAATAAACAATAAAATTAGCAAGTATTCGATAATTTGGGGGTAAAACCGAACCCGTAAGTATGCTAAATTCGCGAATATGGGTTATATGGGTTCCTGAATTTGGGGAAACATATTTTTAAAAAATACCTTTATTTGTACTCTAACTTTGATCAATATATTTATAACTTCGCATATTCATTTTGTAATATACATCTTTTTTATCACAACTTGTATAAAATATTCGGCTACGTAAATGAGCATTTAATAATTTAATTTACATTAAAATTGCATTTGAACTCATCAGAATCTTCTGTCTTTTTTACAACCTTTAATTTTTTAACATCTTACATATATTCCTCTTCCAGTAGGAACAATAACTCATTTTTTTAAAAAAGTCTATTCATTGATTCTTACAAAGAGCTCTTCAAACGAGATGGTTGCAAAGTTTGTGTCACAAAAGAAAACTTCCCCAAGATGAAACTATTTCGAGAGATTATCGGATGCTTCCTTAATTATATTATGCAATACAGAATGCAAATGAAAATTATCTTTGAAATGGGAAAATGAGTCTCATGAGCGAACGTACGGAAAATCATGTCATTAAATTGAGTATTCTTTGAAGGGATTTAGGATCAGTGTTCATGGTAACCTGATGAAATATAACTTATTCCCTTTTGATTGATGATGAAATGAAGTAAGATTTTGTAATTTAGAGTCCGCAATTTTCTGGGAATTATTTCTGAAATTCTAGTAGTTTTAATTCTAAAAATTATATATTTATTTCAATATTAAAATTATTTAATTCTTTAGTTTTTTTTGTAATAAGTTACTTTTCCTCTCTTTTTTTTATTTCAGTTTTGTTTTTTCGGTAGAGTTTGTAGCAATTTTAATTGAGAATATCAAGGCTTTATTGCTTCTTTCGATATATTTTAATTTTTTTTTGTGGTTGCAATAATTATGCATGAATTGTCTATAGAATCGAAAACTGAACATAAAGTTTCTTTTACGATAACTGATATTGTATCAGTTTTTATTATTAATTACTATTATTTTATTGGGAAGAGATATATTTTCAATTGCTTTATCTTTATTTGACTGGAATATAAAATTAAATCTGTAATTACGAGAATAAACATAATTTGAGAAGAGTGAAGTTTTAATTCTTTGTAAATGATATCTCAAAAATAATGTACTTTGGATAAAAGTTTAATTTTTTATAGATGAAAAGAAAATTTGATATGAAAGAATATCACAGGGATTTTTAATTTATGAATTTCATAAAAATATAATTTACGTTTAATCATTGCCTAAAAAAGTAATAAAAAATAAAAATCTTTAACCGATAAAAACAATTCTGACAGAAAATAAACCTATTTCATCCATGAAATCTTTAAATCTTAGAAGATAGAAAAATAATAAAGTTGACTTAGAATTTATGCATTCACTATCAGACATTGAATATTTTTCATCTATAATTTGACAGAAAAAGAAAATTTTTCTGAAGAACACTTCAAAGTAATTAAATAATTGCCTGAATGCAAGTTTTTTTTAAATTTCAAATAACAAAATTATCCTTTTAACTTGAAGTATGTTACTTATTTTCACGAATCATTTATTATTTTTCTTGAAAGTAAAGAACAAAATCTAAAATTGTAAAATTTTCCTTCCTAAAATGCAAGTAAAATTTTTAAATTCAATTTAATTGCAAATTATTTTAATGTTAATCTTTTATTTCGGTGAATGATATGTTTTCCTAGTACTTTTCAAATGTAATTTCTTACAACACAGTTTTAATGGTTTTGCTGAAGAGATAAATAACTTTGATTTAGTGAATTTAAATTAAATTTTAAAATGACATGTTTTCAATAAACAAAGGAATCCCATATAAAGAAAATGTAATATCATTTCTGTTTATTCAGCAAACAAGATTCGAACAGAGTGAAAATTAATTTGGTTCTAGACTCAAATATTCAATATGTCTATCTTATAGCACTCTTACTCTAATGAAATTACAAATATATTTTGGAAAAATAACATCCTTTGTTATTCTAATCTATTGTAATATAACACAATACTATAATCACATTCAAGTCAATAGCCTGAATTCAATTGGTGTACCGAGAAAACCCATAATTTCTTTTACCAAAAGATGTAGTTATATAATATATTGACTTATACTTTAGTCGTAAGAATTAAATATATTAACTTAATATCATGAGACATATAAGGGTGATTTAACTCATTAAAAATAAATCATTGCATTAATATGCTTTATATTATAACTTGTTATATTTTCTTTTGTATGGATATTTATTCTACTTATATGATTTATTTTCTAATAGAAAATGAAACTATAGGAGATATTTCAAAGAAAATCAAACAAATATTATATTCATGCTTCAACTTACTGTTAGAAACACTTCTACTAATATGAATCTACAGGCTGTTGCTGAATTCGACCGACAAATGTTGAGGGATGATAGTAGGTATCAGTAGAATAAAGAATCACAATACCACATAAGGTTCCAAATGACGTTTAGTAGGTGAAAATAGAAAAATATAGGGATTCGGAGAATTGTTAAAAACTGTAAAAAATTAATAAAAAATAAAAAATGAGGTTTCAACTATGATTTTTTTAAAGTGAAAGCACATTCTTAAAAGTTTTTTTTTTTTCATGTTAGTCACATACGGTTTTCATGATCTAGGGTGATGTAAATTACTGAAAACGAAAAAGTAGTTTATAGCACATATTTGCAAAAATATTAAAATCTGAAGAAAAATAAAAGCTTTAAAATGTAATAATTTAGTGTGGAACTGTGGAGTTTAAAATATATTCAAGCAAAGCTAAAATGGGAACCAGAAAACATCCTGTAACATCAGACTTTCGCAGACAGCGTTGTCAAATTCGAAAAACAAATTCAGTGCAAGGATAATTGACATTAAGTAGATGAAAAATTACCAGAAAACTTAGGGACGTAGGTAATATTTATTCAGTGAAAATCGCAAATCAGACGCCGAAAAGACAATGAGAATGGCGAAGAGAATAGCCTTATGAATACGAGGAGTAGGAACAAGGTAATCGGGAATAAGCCTTCTGGTAAGTAAATTTTTCATGCTTTCGAGAAAAATAAAAGCAGCGAGTAAGTATTCATTAATAAGAATTGCAGAATTGAGGGTTGTTAAACTTTCTTCGCAAACAATAAGTCAGATTTCACGAATGTGACTAAAATGGGCTGGTGCTCCATCATGCATTAACCCAAATGTTCTGGAGTACAATTATCTGTGTTCGCTGTAATAAATCCGGAGGAACATGCTGGAAAGAAACAAGGTACTTTGTGCCACCGAGGCGTTCGGGCAGAAGATACGGTCCAAATAGATTGCCCAGATGTTAATATCAAACTTGTGTTGAACGTTCGACGAGATAGTGAGGTGGGGAATTTCGAATGACCAAATATTCGCATTGTGCATGTTGAAGACACCTTTTCTCGTAAAGTAGGCTTCATCCGAGAATAAAACTTTAGCAGAAAAGTGTGCATCTTCCAGTGTGGCATCAAGCATCCAGCGTGCGAACTCCAACCGATTTGCGATTTTCATAGAAAAACGTTACCTGCAACCCTATGTTTTCTGATAATTTTTCACCTACTTAATGACTATTATTCTTACTCTGAATTTGACTTTCGAATTTGACATTGCTCTCTGCAAGCATCGGTACTGATGTTTCAGCGATGTTTTCTGGTTCCCATTTTAGTTTTGCTTGAATATCTTTAAAACTCCCAGTTCTCACACTACATGCTTATATCAAATTATAGAATATAAAACTCCTTACATTTTCAAACTTTTATTTTTCTTCAAGTTTTAATATTTTTGCAAATACGGGTTCTAAACTACTTTTCCATTTTCAATAATTTACGACTCCCTAGATCATCAAATCCGCATGTTACCAGCATGAAGAAAAAAATTTTAAGTATATGCTTTCACTTAAAAAAATTCATAGTTTAACACCATTTGTTATATTTTTTATTAATTTTTTACAATTCACAACAGTTCTCCGACTCCCTATATTTTTGCAATTTTAAACTATTAAACATCGTGTGGGACCCTATGTTGTATGGCGATTCTTTATCCTCCTGATGCCTACTATCACCCCTCTGAATTGGTTGGTCGAATTCTGCGACACCCAGTATAAATACTTTGTATAAAATCTATAATATTGAAATTCGTTGAATATTAAAATATAGATATTGTTTATATTTAAATGGGAGGCATCGAATTACAATGAAACATTTTGTTATAAATTCTAAATGAACTGTCTAGACGTCTAAACTCTAGGAATAACATAACTCTAATTTCTTCTATTGAACTTTTTGAAGTGACTTACTCGAACAATATTAATGGTAAAATTTTGTTGTAAGGAAGGGTTTCAAGTAGGTTTGAATTTCCTAATGATGTAAACATGACGACTGCATTAATTTTAATAGCTTATTGGAATAATTTGATAATAATATTTTAATATTAATAAAGATATAATTGAAGAAAATATCATTTCTTAAATTTAATAAAATAAACTGATCAGAAAATAATTAAATTATTAAAATATTTTGTAATTTAAAATTCAAATTAATGCGTAAAAATAAAATAAAATAAAGCATATAAAATCGATTTCGACGAATTTTGAAGGTCCACATTTTATTGTTGATGTGTGAATTAATGGATATTCGACTTACATTAATGAAAATTCATGAAGCATTTCCGTGATTAATTTAACAACTGTAAAGCTAAAATAGCGACTTTTGGTTTTCGTAAAATAGATTGCTATTAATCCGATTAGAAAAGGAAAATTAATTGCTTAATGCTAAATCTTTGCATTTCTGTCTTCAATATTTTAGAGTTATGGACCATTTTTTTTATATAGCAAGAATATATCCTGCCATTTTTTTTCAAAATTATGTTAAAGGAGGTTAAAAGAAAAATTTTAAAGAAACTTTTCTATAATATTAAAAAGTTGTTGGTAAAAATCTGTTACATATATGTAGAAACATAAAATGAATAATGGATAAATGAGAAGAACATTGTTTTTGAACGCCCGATTCTGTAGTAATTAATTGCCTCTGCAATAAAGATTCCAATTTGTACGAAATTGCACATTTTAAATTTAAAAAAAAGAACTCTCATTTTCTCTCTAAATTTAATAGATGATGGGGAAGCTTGCATTGTAAATAAATAAAACTTTGAATAGAAAGTTAATAAAGCGCATTCGTTGCGATTTAGATCTTATAAATCTTTTCATTAAGAGCAAAGTTATTTTTATTATATTTATATTATTATATGTTATATTTATTTTTTATTATCGCTTTCTTTACTGACATTAATTTTATTTTCATTTACTTTGAGAATATATTATTTGAGATAATTATTGAAATTATTTTCCTATGAATGAAAATAAAACCAAATTAATAATAGTATATTAAAAATTCAAACTTTAAGGTTGTAAGGTGTTTTAATACAACCTAAACTTGTTAATATTTACTCCTTTCTCTATTGATTTGCATATATGTGTGCATGCAATTTATTTTAGAAAATAAATAGTACATTAAAATTAAGTAATTAAATTTCATTATAAATATTTATTATTTCCATTCATCACAGAGCTTTATTTTTTTAGAAATGCCTAAATATATACATATTTCATGAAATATTCAAGCATGCATAAAAATTTAGAGTGTAAAAGTAATTGATTCTTCTTTTTTGAGATAATATTTTTTTATTAATGCTAGTTGAACTTATTTAAACTTTAAATAAATCGTATTCCAATAAATTGAAGCCTCAGTTTAGTGCTTTCCGCATTTAACGTTTCTCGATCCTTTTTCATTCATTTCAAAATTTTTCGATAATATTATAAAGCAAATAAACAAAGTTATGTTAAAGAAGTACTAGATTTAACTATCACTTTGAAAATTCCTCACATTTAAAGCTTTCTTAGATGGAATAAATCATTGAAACGTTCTCAAATTCGGCAGTAATTATGCTGAAAAAAAGAAAGAAAGCAAAACAAATTTTTCTTGCCAAGAGATGCAATTCAATTCTCGCAATCCCTCAACCTCCGCTACTTTAGCTTTTTATTAAAATAGCGGTATTAAAATTTGAAAAAATCACACTTCATCTACCCCTATCGCCTTAGTCGTTTGAAGAGGAAGGGCAGAAATGAGGAAGACTTTCATTCAATTCTGAGCTATCTGAATATCATCCTCCTCTCTGAGTTCTCTAATCCTCAGAAGAATCCAAATTCAAGAAGTGCTTTGCACTATTATCGTTTTAAAAAGTTGGCATTTTAAAATTTATTTCCACGAAGAGGAAGTTCGGTTTTTGTGATTTTTACTCGCCGAATTATAGTGGATGAAATTTGTGTACAAAAGGAAATCTGGCTCAGCTTCTGAGAAGCTCCTGGTTGAACCATAGTACTGGACTTTTGACATAATTAGGAAAACGATCTATTAATCCTCCTTAGATGGACAGTAAGAAAGTTTGACTGCATGATATGACATCGGGAATAGGAGTCCCATAGGAGATGAAAGTAAGCGGCTGCCACTTTCGACCTGGCAAGAAGTCAGAAGGAAGTTTTATGGAATTGGACAGGCTCAAAGAGGAAGCCATAATCTGTGAAAATGGCTGTGGCATAGCCACGATATGTATGACTGGATCAGATCGTCCGATCTATATCTTGATAATGCGCTTGTTCGCCGAATAGGGAAAGGCGTTCCAGTAATGTCTGACTTATATTGTAGTGTTTAGTTGCTGTAGTTGCGATCTTGAAAGTTGACATCTTTTCAGACTTTTCGTTAGTTCTGGATGTTGTAATTATAGTGTCAAAAAGAAAGTGATTTTTTATTAGAAGAAATGGAGACTATAAGAATGTCGAAGATTACAGCGGCAGTAAACTGATTTTGCTAAATTAATTCAAATTCCTTATTCAACTTTGCAAACGAATTTAAAGCAAACAGATACTAAAATGAAAAAATCGGAAAGGTGGAAATCTTGCCCCAACCCCAACCCCCAGAAAATGAAAAGCTTTGAAATCGTCAACTCTTGAAGTTATAAATCTTGAAGTCTTACAAGTATTTTAATAATGAATCTTATCATTCAACAAAATTCGTGAAATGGGATTTCCTTTAAATGGTCTTGTTGAAAGAGAAAGCAATAGAATTTGCTTCTAAACTGGAAATACAAGGAATCTGATTTTCAACAGTTGTATAGATTGTTTTATGACGATGCACAATATATTCTAAGTTTTTTTTTTCTGGCTAATCTGTAGTAGACGATTCAGTGATTGCTCAGGTGTGGACGGAAAAAACAGGAATGTTTTTGATGTAGCAAAAATTTCAGTAAAAATATTTTCATTGCTAATGAAACATCCTGATAATCTTTTGTAGAAAAGAGCGACATATATTATGATCAGTAACTATCTAAACTGCAATTGATTGTTTTGCTATGCACTAATTAAGACGGAAAGGAAAAGTTAACGCTGTTAATTGTTGGAAAAATCTATAAAAAAACGCATGATGTTTCAAGAATATAAAGATAATTTCTACTGAATATACCAAAACAAGAAATATATGATGATCTGGACAATTTTTTGGAAACTACCTTCTCAAATACACGCACTGAAACATTAGATTCTTTTGTTTATTGATCAATGCGCAGTCCGTTTTGTAAATTTAAAATTATAAATTATACGGATGGAATTTTTTCATTTCAATCGAACTAAACAAATCTGATTTGGGGATTATATGATCACTTAAAATGTTTTTTCGAAAGAAATTTCTGAAAATCTCTTCTACGTATAGAGTCTGGAATCAAGAAAAAGTCTGTAAACGTGCTAGAAGCCCTTACTTTGATTTCTTCAGCATGGAAGAAAGTAGCGAGGAAATGCGTCTGAAGCATTTTTTTAAGTTGGTTTTCTATTAGTCAGAGATCATGAATTTGGGAGGGAAAATTCTAATGAAGGGAAATAGCTCTTTCGAATTTCGGAATACTTTGTGGGCTATGTATGTGATATGAAAGTTCTTGCATCCGATATTCCAATTCTAAAATATTTGGTACATTTAATATAAAATAGTTCAGATGATGATTAAGATAATAATAAAAGACATGGGAATTCCTCTGTAAAAGTAACTCATCACTACCTGAAAATGGCGAAAGCATTCCTTTCAAATAGTGAAAGTCATGAGAAAAGATTGCGGAAGCTCATATGTATTGAGAAAGCGATTTGCAATGTAGTTAAAACGAAATGTAAAGTAAAATAGCCAATTTCTTTAAAATTAGTATTTAAAAACTCGTGTTCAAATATTTATGAAAAAATAAATGAAAGATATGTAAGCTTAGCTTTTAAATGACTGTAAATGTATTGTTTTGTCATATTCGATTTAGTGTTCTCCCATATATAGCATAAATTTTATTTGGATTCCTTAAAGGACATTAAATCGAGATTATATTGTAAAACCTTTTCTTTTCAAAAAAAAATAATTAATAAATAAATAAAAATAAAAAAAGAAACGAAAAACAGAATTAAAAAGAGAAGGCAAGGAATACTATTTTAATTATCAAAATAAAAAAGTAATGTGAATTGCAAAGTTTGTTTTATAGTAAGCTAAGAAAATTTGTCATGAAAACCATTTGAAATAGTAAAACACACAAGGTATAAAAATTTAAATCATTTTAATATACACGACCAATTTTTTCTTGTTATGATCTTAATTTAAAAGTTTTCAAAAAATAAAGGTTTTCTTCTCGAAGAGAAGAATTAAACCGACTTCTACAAATTGCTTTGAAACTATTTGAAATTTCATTATACTTAAAAAGTCCTTTCAAGATTATCTGCATTGTGCTTTTAAAATTATTAAGAAGAGAATGCAGATTTCCAAAATAGTGAAGATGCAGCAAGAAATTGCACTTCACAATCTGAAATAAAAATAAAATGTTATTCGTCTTAAAAGAATGCGTGTTTTTTTTCTATCTGTCTATGTTTGTTCCATTTCTGTCTGGAAAGTTCCAGTATTTTCGAAATCCTTCCCTCCTTGACCATTCAAATTAGTGAATCTCTCCACTTGTCAGCACTTTTCAGCGGCCAATTGTGATCCTGGCGAGACAGTTATTATTCAGACATGAAATAAGTAAAATATATAATCATATTGCTTTTAGAATTAAAAGTCATTTAAGGTCTCTATTCTATTTTAGTTTAGTATATCAATTTAGTATATTCATTCTATTTTAGTATATTCAAAAGATTAATTTTTGTTGTCATTTCATTAAGGTCGTGAAAGGTCGTTGAAAATGATGGAAATAATTAAGAATAAACTTAAAAAAAAGAGAATATTTTTATGAATTATTCTTTAGTTTATATGCATATATTTATATGCATTTAGTTTATATGCATTTTTCACAGATGAATGAAGTAAAATGTTTAATTAATTTGTCCTGGAAATTCGTTAAAATCAGTTATTTTGATATATATATATCAAACATATTTTTGGTTGAAACAGAAGGCAGATTTGAAGACATGGAAGAGATGCTGTATTTTTAATTTTGTTTCATTCTATTCCGAGTAGCAGGCATGAATTTTTAAAAGAAGACGCAACGCGACACAAAAGCAGAAGTAAGAAAGAAGTGAAAAAGAGACGAAACAAATGATCATTGGTCTTATATAAGATAGGATTTCTGGCCACTTGCCAATTCAATACACGTGGTGACCTTTGACACTTTTTCAAGGGCAACAAAAGTATCACTTTCATTTGATACGTAGTACTGGTGGAGCATTATTTTTATAGAGAAATTTATTAAACCAAAAGTGGAATTGGATCACGGAATAAGAGAATGTTTTAAAAGGAAGTTATAATGGACCAAATCAAGATAAATCCTGGAAACCAATTAAAATGAAATTAGAATTAAAATATTAAAAAATTAGATCCCAACTCAGTATATTTCAAATTATATTTTATTGAAACCGTTGTTAACTGTCTAATTACAGTGAAATCTTTTCCGCAAGGAAATAATAATGAAGAACAGCAACTTTCATAAAATTAAAGTTGCTAATTAATTTTTCGTCATTAAGTAGGATATCAACTTTAATGAAAATCTTATACGAATTCTTGATTATTTTTTTATTTCTGTTCATCTGTGTTTTTGTTTTTTAAGTATAGTTTAAAATACATATTGACCAAAAAGTCATTAATCTAAAAACGAAATATATCAAGGGAACTTCGTTTAATGAGTACAATCTGTTAGCAAAATCTTATTCGTAATGTGAAGCATTTATTAAGCAAAACGTTTTTTCATAGGAATCCATTTAAAATAAGATGCTCAAAAAATGTATAATAATACAATTTATAATGTGAGCATTTCTTTAGAAGAAAATTTTTTAAAGACATTTGTTTATGGTTATTCTTCCAAAATTGGTAAAAAAGAGATACAACGTTATCGTTAAATGAAGTTGTGGTGCACTTATCTACTTCTTAAGCAGGATAAGGCTTTTATATATACGATTCAATAATTTTCCATGTTTTCAGAATATCCCTTATTTCAAAGAAAAGTTGTTTTTCTGTTGCATCTATTATTTTTTCCTCCCCTAATTAAATCGCCTCAGAAGTGTTTTTGCTGTGATACATAATGCAGCTCTGCAAGCTATTCAGTAATCTCAGCTATCTTCTTTCATCATTCGTTGATGTCGTTGCTATCTACCTCTAACCCCAAAATATTGGCCAGAAATGTCACAATCTCATTGATTAAGACTCCACAGTTACTTGCTCAAATCCTTCGAAGTTACGTTCGATAGCACTATCCAACCAAAACTTCTTTTATGTAGATATGAAGGCTCTCTTCAAAAAAGCGCTCAATACGGATTGATATAAGCCAGCATATGCATCACGATTTCTCCTTGTCACTCTTTCTGCGAAACATCGCTCGTTAAGCCAATCAATCTTTTACATCTTGTTTTTTTTTCTTATACGAGGTGCTTTTTAAGCGAATGTTTGACAGCAGTATCAATTTTCATCCAGTATTCTCGTCTCAAATTCGAGTGTTTTTTAATGGAACTTTCATTATTTTTATGGCAAATAATTACTGGAGTTATTTGCTAAAACAAATTTGAGAGTTTGAAATAGTTTGTATTAAAATATTTATTATATGACTAGGCAGAGACATGTTAAAAAAATAATTAATTTCAAATGCTTAGCACTTCCATGAATGTTGAATGTTTCAAACAAAAATTACATATTGTTTTGTTTTAGTAATATTATTTTATGAATAATTAATTTGAAGATTAATTATAAATCTATTAATATAAAATCAATATTTATAAGTATTAAAAGTTATTTTCTTTGCATATATATTATTTTTTCTTAAACTAAAGCATGTGTGGTATTAGTAAATAAATAAATAAATAAATAAAAAGAAAAAAAAGATCAACATTGTAACTACTTTCCGTTAAATAAACATAATTCTTTTTTCAAACTAAATTTGTACTTCGATAATTTTCAATTCCAAAACATATTTTTTTCATTAACAAATCTTTAATGTTCTGAAGTATTGTTGCTTTCATAATATGCAGCACAATCCTTTAAACAATATTTCCAGATACATCTAGTATTCTATATGTAACTTTGCTTTCATAATATGCCACACAATTCCTTAATACAATTTTTCTGGATACACCTCGTAATTCTATGCGTTATTTGCTTCCATAATATGCAGCAACATAATACAGTTTATGCGTTAAAAATGTATAACATGTACATTTTTATTACAAAGAAGTTCTATTCGTTTATATCAGCCACATCTCACATCTTGTGTCCCAACAAGATTACTGATTCCAAAAAAAACATAGCACTTAACTTTTGTCTTGTTATTTGATCACGATGTTCCTGAGTATTATACCGCATATATCTTTTTCTCAGTCTTCTAATAAGAAATTTTAATGTTTTGTCTGAAACAGAAAATCGCTTAAATTTCATTTATTGAGAATCGTACATGTTTGTATTCTTGGTACTCAAGACATACTATAAAACAAGTGGAAGAATCAGAAAGGAATTTATTTTTGTTATATTTATTTACTAGAAGAAAAATAGTAATATGTAAATTCGTTCTGTCAGAATATTCTTAGTGCGGAGGAAATGCGTTGCCATTGGTAATGATATTAGTAGATGCTTCCATTTCATTCCGGGGAAGTTCGGTGAAACTTATTACTCCATATTCTCTTCATTCTGGTATATCTCTGGTTAGATGACCAGTTGTATTACGTGTACAATTCTTTTCCGATTGCATATTAGTTAGAAGGTTTTGCTATACCATCACTTCCAGGAATTAATTCTAAAACGTGTGCTTGTTTCCACATTTGATGAAGATGTTTCTTTTGATGAGAAATTTCGCTGCATTATCGTATTTTCATTTGCTTAAATTTCTTTTAAGCTGGTCTCCATGGTAATTTAGGCTTAGGTTCTTCAGGTTGCCTTTCATTTTCCTTAGCTTTTCTCTTTCTGGAGTTCTGAAGTTTTGCAAGAGAATCTCCAGCATCAGCTATTATTTGTTCTCTATCAAGTAGTAGAATATCATTTTCACGCTCCCTTTCAACGAATAAAAATTAAGGGTTATCGCATCAGTTTTGAGTACTTCGTCTTCCGTTTCAGATTTCTTTGGCCTTTTCAGTATAAGTGGCTTTGGTGATTTCGATTTGATTTCCAAAGTAAACTGATCACATGTGCATTATTATTCAATTTTACCTTAGTCTAAAAATGTTTAAAAAATTTCAGCATCACACGATGATATTTTTGACTCTCGCCTTCATCATTTGATTTATCATAAGTCCCTATTAACTAAAGCTCTCAAAATTGCTTAATTTAGTTATTCAGTTGGACATTTGAATAGTTGATACCAATATGACCGCTAAAGGCACATTGTTCAGTTATACATCTTAACATAAATCTTGGAGCAGTTACTACTAACGATCTAACCTAAAGTGCAAAGAAATAATGCAAATCAGAATATATATATTTCAATATTTCAACCGATACGATGATTCTATACAGATCAGTAGAAGTAAGAAATACAATCGGTTGATGGTAAACTTCAGCGGGATCTGCGAACTTGAAATTTTTATCTGGAACAAAACTGTTGATGTCTATAGGAATTAATAGGTAGATACATTATATAAATACTAGACTGAATGTATCAAGTAAGAATAATGCTTTTATTACACTCTACATATAAATTCTCTAAAATGCGAATTGGCAGAAGACTTTTCAAAATTAATTAGAAGAGCCAGAATTGTTCTTTTTTTTTTATAACAGCAGATCTGTAATCAAAATATTTTTCGTATCTTTGTAAGTATTTGTAGTTACACTAAATACATCAAGTAATTTTTAATGGGTTTGTCTCCCAATATTCATAATTTAATTCTCATAATATCAAATAACTTCGAAAAAACACGTTTGTTAATATCCGAAAAGATTTGAATTGTCATCAACGGTTGATTTAAATTGCACTCAGAAACACTGCAATTTTTCAATACTGCCACGAAATAGTCCCAATTTGTTTGTAGGTAAATCAACTGTTTCAATTAAGATCTGCGACCAATTTCAATTAAGATCTGCGACCATTTAAATTTTGATACTAAAATGCGGCAAATTAGTGGATTGTAAAAGATAGCCATTTAAAAAAGTTTCCACTCGGTAAATTGTCAATTAATTTTTATCTTACATTCTTCACATTGCACAATATGAATATCATGATTCACATTCGTTAATAAATCACGAATTTCCTCATTTATAATTGTCAGTTAATTAAAAGAATTAGTTAAACTAAAGATATTTTACCTTATATTATCATTTCAAACTTTATTACTAATTTCTGACAGTAAAAACTAATCCAGAAACAGAAATTCTGACCGTTTTCCCATTCTCTTTTCAGTAACTAAATCTTCACCTCCGTTAAAGTTTTGATGATATGTTATGATATTAAAAATGGATATAAATTTTCTCTAAGAACAGGTTTTGACACCAATATGCTGAATATCAAACTTGTTTTTATCTTCTTAACACTGAAAACATACTATAAATTGAGGAAAAGAAAGATAAATTAGATTTTTAAAAGATATATTTGCAATAAGAAAATGAATGACAAAGAATTATGTTAGATCAGAAATATCTTACTGTTGCGTGTTGCCATAACTAATGCTTTTCCATTTCGTTTACAGAAAGTTCGCGGAATGTTAAACCAAAAAGCAAAAATATGAGGAGAGTAAGTAGAATCTTTTAACGTGGAGTTTTGTGCACTGCATAATAGTTTTCAAAATTGGCACAACATTTTACAGAATTTTTATTTATTGATTAAATGAAAAACTCATTCGATTTCAAATTAATTATATTAAAGTTTCTACAGCTATACTAGGGCTGTCTTAGAATGGACACCATTATTTTGAACTATGATCGAATGTTAGAGATAAAATCTGACCAATCATATTATTTTCAAATTTCTGCATTAAGCCGGTGCGAAAACATTTTATTCTTGATTATTTAATGAGTGCCAAGTTTGTGTTGACAGCAAGTCTTCCAATGAATTAAGCCTTGATCTTCCAGCAAGAAAACAATGATTCTAATCCAATGCAATAAGAAAGAAAAACATCAAATCAAAGAGTAACATCGTATATTTACAAATAAAATTAATTCGTAGCGAAGAATGGCACGATTTAGAAATGAAATAAGCTTTTCACAGAAGTTAGCCATTAACTATATTTACCACAGAACTAAGATCCAACAAGTTTTACAATGAAATTGTAAATAATAAGGACAAAATTTAACTTAAGTTTTAATAATAAAGGAGTTTAAATGCTAAATTTTTTGTATTAACAATAAAAAGTGGATTGAAATATTTCATCATCAAAATATATTATCAAAATATTTTCACAATTTTATTAATATGTTGTATTAATTTTATGATGGCATGTAACTATATTTCAATAATATCTTTATTGTATATCTCTTAAACATACTATATCAATTGAATCGATTTTTAATATTTCTTATTATTTTCACTAACATACTATTTGGAATTAAGAAAATGAAGACATAAAAGTTAGAAACATTTTTAAAAATTTAAGTTAAGGGATTATTACGTTTCATTCAGAAACATACAATTTACAAGAAAAATCCCGTTCACATTATATTAGTAAAACAGATTGAATGTAATGCTGTAAATAAAACAGAACGGAGAACCAATACAGTATCATTTATTTAACCAAGATTATTTCATTATAACTACATACCTTGATAACTATTTTGAAGTTCCATTTCAATTTTATTAAAGAGCTATTTACTTAATTTCTTTATTATAGAACACAGGAAATATAAAAACTTAATTCACGAGAATAAAATTTCAGGTATTAAAGACAAAGCGATGTGAAATAACATTGTTTTTGGAACTATGCAATCGGTCGACGAATTAATGTTAGAGAGGGTATTTTAAACTAGTTCATAGAACGAAATAAAATGTACTTCATAATCTGAAGCAATACTAAACTTTTATTCTCTCTGAAAGCAAATTGTTTCTCCTCACTTCAAATTCAAAAAGCTTGGCAGTGTCGAAATCTTTTTATCTTGTTTGATTCTACAAATCCAATGCATCTACTGATTTGCCGCCGTGTTTCGGTAACTAATGGCTGTTTTGGTGACACAATAATCCAGACGCGTACAAAGTAAGGAGCTTAGTCTAATCCTCTGGAGAAATAAAAGCCATTTAAATTCTCCAAATGTCTTCGTAGATACCAGATTACTGTTCCTGCTGCATTTGCCTGTTTGAATCATTTTTTGATTTCGGATCCGAAATAATATTACGTTGTAAGAAGTTTTCTATTGTGGCGAAGTATTATTTACATTATTAGTTGCTTGCACGTGTTTTTATCAGCGACATCTATTGGTAAAAATACGAAATATCTATATAAACGACAATGGATTTGGGTTTCATCAATTTATTGTTACTTTATTGCTATTTTGAAAGCTTTTCATTTTGTATTATTGAGTAATTCAGTGTATAAAGACCCAATAATGGAACGTTCTAAATTGCATTTTGACATTCATTGTTTTTTTTTTTTTATTTGAAGAAATCTGCTGCCGAAGTTCGTCAGACACTTTTAGAATCTTATGGTGATGTTGATCCGTCATATCCCAATGACCAGTTTTGGTTTCAACGACTTAAGAGTGGTGATTTCGATGTCAATGACAAAGAAGGACTTGGGGGAACCTTATGAACGAAAATGGAAAAAGGCTGTAGAAAACATTTTGATCGATATATAATCTTCCAATTTTTCTCAATAAATACCTTTTTAAAGTGAAAAAATGATCAAAATACAAGCAAGCACCTAATACACTGACTTGATATAATTATGAATTAATTTTATTGTAAAGAAGGATTATTTTTAGCGAATTACTAGCACTTTTGATTCAAATTTCTAGAAGAGTTATAATATAGATAAAATGTAATTAAAGTTTGAACCACGTAATCCTAACATGTACTGGCTAAGCCAGAAGGGGCAATCATATGTTTAAAATCTTAATGTTAATTCCTTCAAACACCAGTTTTTATTTAATATCTCACCATCGAATATAAGAAAATATCAAATTATTTTTAAAATAGATAAAATAAGGTAGTTTTTTCATCTGTACATAAAGAAAAATAGGTTTATATATTCTTTCAAAATCAAGATATCCTTCATCCTCAAGTTTAATTTAATTTCATTAACGTGCCATTTCAAAGCAATACTAGGGCTATTTTGGGATGGACCTCGAAAATTTGAACTGAGATGAGATGACAACACCTGAGCTGGCACCCCATCTCAAAGCTTCCACCCTACTTTAGCGGAAGGACGTATGCCCCCGATGGGTTTAATGTACACCAGACTCGCTAACGCAACGGTTCTTCAGGGGTCGCGAACCTGAAAACCTCCAGTTCAGAAGCTGAAAATTATTATATGGGTTATTGCATATATGTCAAATAAATACTTAACATTAACAAAGTTTAATCTAAGACGAACTTCTAGATTTTTCTTTCAGGATATCTAATAGAAATTGTAACAACCTTCTCTGTGGAAATCAAATAGTTAAACATATGCTAAAGTCATCTTAAAAATCTATCAGTGTTTATGCTATGAGATTAATGCTAAGGAATATATCTATATTTATACTATGCATTATGTCTGTATTATTGCTTTGAAGAGCCTGATGAAATTCCAAATGTATTTTTACACTAATTAGTGTATTTTTACACTAATTGAAATTCCAAGAATTGATTTATTGTTAGTTTTTTTTTCTATTTCTAAACTACAGTGAGTAGAAGTTTATTTCAAATTTAATTATTCCATATATTTAATGAAAATTAAAAATAGTTTTACCTTAAATTCGATACTCTCACTTCAGATTCACTTACAACGGATTATATATATATTCTCTTTGTTGGCACTTCAAGCCAATAAATATTTAACAAAACTTTGAGAATTTAATTAAGTGGAATCTATTTTCGTTCAAATCGTTGTTTGTAACCGAAGTTTTCGAAATGAGACAAATTGTTATTCTATTATTGAGTTGAAAACACTTGCCTTCAGGGTTGAGGATGTCAATTGGAAAATATGAAATGCTGATTTTCATTCTTTAGGATAAACAAATAATGCAGCCAACGGCATCACATCTTATACTTTCCAATGATGGTATCTATCTAATACAAGAAAAAGCATTTTAATCATTAGAGTAGAATTTTTTTGTATGTTATAATAACCGTCATTTTATCGATAGTTTTCTCCCTCCTTACAAAAAAAAAAAGCGGTCCAGAAAAATAAATCTTATTGAAAACACAAAGAAGAAAGTACTTACGGGAAAGATTTATAGCTTTATGATAAGATGTCGGAAATTTTATATCAGATTTATGTTGCATCTTTTTTTTTTGTTTGTACCATTTTTATGTATTGTATATATTATATGAAATGGTTACGGTTATATATATATGAAACACTTTATTAGAATTAATGTCTTCTAATCTAAGTATAATATATTTGGATGTCTTGCATAAGTATCGATAAACGTTATTAGTTATATCATCATCTTAAAATTGATCTGACTTTGCTCATTTGTTTTTTAATTTAGGTACTTTTAAAATAAGATTTTCGTATCGGAAAAAATAATCGTATTAAAATATTATATATTGCAATTTTATCCATACAATTATAATGCCGCATTGAAGAACGACGGTCGAATCTCCATGGCCGAATGGGCATGGCACTGGTCTCACGATCCAGAGACCTGGGTTCGAATCCCGCTAGAGACAATGCGATTAATAGTATATATAAATACTTAATTCCTTGATTTCATATTCCAGAAGATACTGGACATTTCTTTAGTTTGCTAGACAAGTGTTCTGGACTTTTCTTACTGTCTCCAGAAGAGTATTCTGGAACTTTCTCTGCTTGAATAAAAGCAGAAGATTTGTGAGTTACTGTATTCTCAGTTCTGAGTTCATTTAATGAATTGGTTTAGCTCTACCTCTTGTGTGTGTCATTGAGTTCTATACTATAGTTCTACGTGATATTCTTTGCTGGAGGCGCCGGGTATCGCTCCCGGTACCTCTCGTACTCCAGCCAGAGTAGAAACGGATTTACGAAGAAGCGATCGCCTTAAAGGCCTTGTGCCAGAATTTGGACTTTATAATCCAGAAAGACAAAGGAAATGCCTGTGGAACCGGAGACTAAACCAGTCATCCTGACATCAGCACAGCAACAATACAGGAATCCCTCTGTATTTAAAGGAGACGTAGGACAAGACCCAAACAAATGGCTGAAGGATTACGGCAGAGTATCAAAATTCAACAGATGGGATGACAAGACGCCTCGGAAATGTGTTCTTTTTTCTGAACGGCACAGCAAAGCAATGGTACGAAAATAATGAGGAAAAATTGTATTCATGGGATGTTTTTAAATCAATGTTAAAAGAAGAATTTGGAGAAACACAGCACTATGTAAAAAAAGCAGAAGATGAGCTCAAGAATAGAGTTCAAAAATCTGGCGAAAGCACGCAATCATATATCCAAAGCGTGTTGTGATTATGCCATCAAGTCAAACCAGGTATGTCAGAAGAAGAGAAAGTGTCTCATCTGATGAAAGGAATCGCCGAAGATGTTTACCAGGCATTTCTGATGAAAGAAATAACCACCGCAGAGACTTTATAAAATGGTGTAAAAAAATCGAAGAAATGCAGCAAAAGAGGATCCGTGGTAGGAAATTTGAAAGGCTCCCAAATGTCATACCAATGGTGGAAATTGACGAAAAACTGGATCTGGCATCACTAATACGTCAAATAGTGCGAGAGGAGGTCCAGCGCCTCATATCTCCAGTAGTTGATCCCGAACTCCAAGACCAAGGCATTGAAACGATTGTTCGAGAGGAAGTAGAAAATGCTTTGCCACAGACAGCACCAGAGTGGACGAAGGTCAAACCAAGACGCCGACGTTCCAATGCTGACGTTGCCAAACGACCTACGCCGGTAGCACAGCAACCGTAAAGGAAGAATGTCTGGCGCACCTCTGATGGAAGACCCGTATGTTTCCATTGTGGCCGCCCTGGCCATGTAGTTCGTTACTGCGGAGATCGCAAAGCTATATTTGAGGCATATCGGGCTAATAGGAGATATTTCAGCCGTCCACAGTCGAATGAGGGATGCTATGCCGACGAATACAGCCGACCAGCAGCCCGAGGTTTGTCGCCCAGCCCATCACTAGGACGATCGCCGATACCCGCTATAGATCACCGTCGCCGTATAGAAGATCTAGTCAATCTCCTAGCCCGAGAAATGAGGAAAACTAAACGGTGCGACCTTCCTTGGTGTTGAGGCCGCTAGTGACAAAAATCCTCCGATTGCCGCAAAAATGTCCAGAAACAATATTGAAGAAATCGTCGACAATGAGCCAATACCTGCCCTTGTGGACTCTGGAGCCTCAATTTCTGTAATCTCGGAGAAGTATCGTCGCCTACTGAAGATTATATTTCCAACAACTAACAATGTTCTTTTAAAAGTCGTCGATGGAAACTACCTGAGACCAGTGGGAAAATGTACGCTTCGTCTCGAAATCAATGGCATACCTCAGGATTTTGAATTTATTGTTTTGCCGCAATGCAGCCACGATATCATCCTTGGTTGGGACTTTTTGGGCGATTCTCAAGCTGTGTTAGATTGTGGCCGTTCAGAGCTCTTGTTTCAAGACGTCCTTCGAAAATCCCTAACACCAGGCTCCAGAACTTTATTCACGATAGAAGACTATACAGTACCTGTTCGTTCTATCAGAAAGATTACTGCCTTAGGCCGTAAGAACCTTCGAGCTATCGACGTAATAGTAGAGGGAAATAGGATGCTCCTCTTGAACAAGGAAGTTGCAATTCCGTCTATTATAGTTACGCTCCTTAATGGAAAAGCCGAACTATGGGTTGCCAACGGACAAGGAGAACCTCAAATCATCTCTAAAGGCATGTGCATCGCGTATGCCGAACCTTTACACGAAGACTGCGTAAATACCATAGATGAGGAATCGCCTTATTCCACGACCACTACAAAGGCAAAGTTGGGTGTCATCGGTTATACCACGATGATAGCTCCGGATTTGAGGATCGACCAAAAAGAAAGAATGTTTCATCTACTTCAGAGGTTTTCAGAAATTTTCGGTCAAGAAAGGACGTTCAAGAACGGAAACCAACTCAATGTTAAACACCGAATAAACACAGGCGATCACTTACCTATTAGTCAGAGAGCTTACAGAGTGTCCCCATCCGAACGCCGCATAATCAGTGAGGAGGTAACCAAAATTTTAGAGAAAAACATCATTCAACCATCAAAAAGTCCATGGTCCTCTCCAGTCGTATTGGTCAGGAAATTATCGCCGACTCAACAAAATTACCAAAAAAGACTTGTATCCATTACGACGTATTGACGATACCTTGGATTGCCTGAAGGGAGCAAAATATTTTTCGTCTATGGATCTCTACTCCGGTTACTGGCAAATAGAAGTCAATGAAGCTGATCGTGAGAAAACGGCTTTTATTACACCTGAGGGATTATACGAGTTTAAAGTGATGCCATTTGGCTTATTCAATGCTCCTGCAACTTTTGAAAGGATGATGGATAATCTTGTGCGACATTTAAAATGGTCAATGTGCCTTTGCTATTTAGATGACATTGTGGTGTTCTCAGAAACATTCGATGAATATCTTCAGAGGTTGAATACCGTCCTTCAGTGAATACAAAACGCCGGCCTTATCCTTAATCCAAAAAACTGTCGCTTTGGAGCACAAGAGATAAAGATCTTGGGACACCTAGTATCCGGTGATGGCGTACGACCGGACACAGAAAAAATAAAGGCCGTGATTGATTTTCCCGTGCCTAGAAATATCCATGACATCAGAAGCTTTCTGGGACTTTGCTCTTACTATCGACGATTTATCAAGGACTTTTGACATAAAGCCGAACCTCTACAGTTGTTACTGAAGGGGGACACAAAATTTTGTTGGGGACCTGAACAAGTGGAAGCTTTCAACACCTTGAAAAAAGATCTTACCTCCGATAATGTCTTAGGCATTTATGGCGAAACTGCACCAACGGAACTTCACACCGACGCTAGTGGATACGGAATCGGCGCTGTATCAGTCCAAATCCAAGATGGAAAGAAAAAAGTAATAGCTTATGCTTCGCGGACTCTGACGAAGGCAGAGAAAAACTATCCCACAACTGAAAGAGAATGTCTTGTGGTCATATGGGCCATAACTAAGTTTCGGCCATATCTCTTTGGAAAAGCTTTCAAGATCGTCACAGACCATCATTCCCTGTGTTGGCTGACAGGACTGAAGGATCCCTCTGGAAGACTCGCTGGATGGGCGCTGCGACTCCAAGAATACGACGTATCAGTGGTGTACAAAAGTGGAAGGAAACACAAAGATGCTGATAGTATGTCCAGAAACCCATTGAAAGTCGATGCTTCATGGTATGAGGATTCCATAGGTGCCACTTTATTTACTAATCTCTCAGAAGAACAGATGAAAGATCCGGTATTGGCAAAAATAATAAGAGATCAACAAAGTACCAAAACAAGTAGGCTGGGAAACTTTGAATTTGTCGAAGGAGTCCTCTACAAGAAGAATTTTGATCCTTCCGGAAGGAAATTCCTACCAGTGATCCCGAAGCATTTATGGCTCAGTATTCTAGAATCTCTCCATAACGACCCTACCGCTGGACATCTAGGATTCGCTAGGACGTATGACAGAATAAGAAAGCGATTTCATTGGCCAGGTTTGTACAGAAATGCTCGAAGATATGTGATGCACTACCGAGAATGTCAAAAGAGAAACCCTATTCCTCAGAAGCCACCAGGTCATCTCGTGCCTATTCCACCAGCTGTTGCTCCTTTCCATCGCATCGGAATCGACCTTCTAGAACGATTTCTAAAATCTGACCACGGCAACAAATGGATTGTAGTATGCACCGATTATTTGACACGTTACGCTGTCACCAGAGCTTTACCGACGGCGGAAGCTACACAAATAGCCAAATTCCTACTAGAGGACATAATCCTGAAACATGGATCTCCACGAGTTATCATTACAGACCGTGGTCAAGTATTCCAGTCCAAGCTGGAGTCCGATATTAATAGGCTGTGTAATATCACTCATCGAATGACTACAGCCTATCATCCGCAAACAAATGGCCTCACAGAGCGATTCAACAAAACGCTAGCAGATATGCTTTCTATGTATGTCGATGTCGAACAGAAGAATTGGGACCAGATATTGCCATTCATCACATCTACAACACTGCCAAGCAAGACACGACAGGTTTTACGCCCTTCTACCTACTACATGGGTGCGAAGCTGAAACGCCGTTGGATGCGATGTTTCCTCTCTGCCCCAACGAGTTCAGCCAAGAAGACGATTATGTTTGTCATCTGATTAATAAGGCAGAAGAATCGGGGCAATTAGCTCGTGCACGAACTCTCGAGGCTCAGCAGAAAGATTACCGGCATTATGACTCCAAACATCGGATAGTGCCATACGAACCAGGGGATTTAATGTGGATTTTTATTCCACTTCGTAAAAAAGGGCTTTCCGAGAAGCTCCTCAAGAGGTACTTCGGCCCTTATCAAGTTCTGAGGCGGTTGTCCAACATCACTTATGAAGTAGCCGATTTCGATCCTAATTCTAGAAGGCGGAAACCGAAGGGCGTTGTCCACGTTTTACGCTTGAAGCCATACCATGACCCAGAAGCACAAGACGACCAACATTCTTATAAAATAATGGAGGTTCCGGAAAGAGACATTTCCCAAGAGACTACTCACCGTGAAGACATGACAACTTATATTGGCCCTGTGACTCGATCGAGAGCTAGAGCCACACAATGAAATGTCATAACATCGAGACACTGTTCTTCTAAGGAGGGAGCAATGCCGCATTGAAGAAAGACAGGCCGAATGGTCATGGCACTGGTCTCATGATCAAGAGACCTGGGTTCGAATGCCGCTAGAGACAATGCGAGTAATAGTATATGTAAATACTTAATTCCTTGTTTTTATGTTTTCCTTTATCTCATGTTCCAGAAGATACTGGACATTTTTTTAGTTTACCAGACAAGCGTTCTGTACATTTCTTACTGTCTCCAGAAGAGTATTCTGGAACTTTCTCTGCTTGAATAAAAGCAGAAGATTTGTGAGTTACTGTATTCTCAGTTCTGAGTTCAATTAATAAATTGGTTTAGCTCTACCTCTTGTATGTGTCATTGAGTTCTATACTATAGTTCTACGTGACAATAATTTGAAACATAGAAATCATAAATGATATAATTATTAGATGATTGCGTGATTCAAATTAACATTCCTAGGAAATCCTTTATTAGATCAGTCGAACGGTTTATTTGAATCTAACACTTTTATCGGATCAGTTATTAATGCAAACTATTAAATGTGGCAATAAAATTCAGAAAGTACTGAATTACGGTTATAAATTATTCGGTTTAAATGGCCAAAGCAAATGTGCTTTGAAAATTTAGAGCTTAAACTTAAAAATTATCTATTTAATTTTTATTCCTTTCAAGCGCTTGTAAATAATAAAGTTCTAGATATAAGCACAATAATACAGAGTAAATATTTTCGCAATCCTTGAAGCTCGACACTATACGAAGCAATCAGGAAATATGCTTGATTACATTATCTCATTAACTGCACGTAACATTGTGGTTGTAGTTGATCTTGAATGCGAATGGATGTTTCGACCATATGCCAGATAACGGTTAATCGGACTTCATATTTCATTATCTAAGTGGCAAACTTGTTTAAGGGAAATTCCAGAATGCACTTGAAATTAATATGAACGTTAAAGACATAGAGCATTTTTTGAATCTTGAAATTCCTAAAGAAATGTAAATAGTGGTCAAGAAGGTGTCTAAAGGAACATTATTCCTCTGATTGAACAATTTGAAAACGACACAATCTGAAATAAACTCTGCATCATTTATTGATCTATCAATAAGTATTTAATTTAAATGCCTAATTTCATGGAGATGACATCGCACACAAACTCATTCATTGGACTAGGATTGTCTAGGCTCATCTAGAATCCAAAGCATGTTCTCGATAACATAAAAGGGACGCTGAAACTGATTTGCTGTTTGTAAAAACATTCCAGTTGATATTTTCATGATCTAACGCACCTTTGATGAATCCGCTACACATGCCATGAAGGCTTGTATGCTTTGTAATATCATCTGCTCTGGCATTTCTAGTGTCTATCATACAAGATATATGAATGCTTAGTGGTCTATACTGTTCCTGAGAGGTATTGCTTTCAATACACGCAGATAAAAATTTAAAAACTTTAATAATTTTCGGAACGTTATACAACCTATGTCGAATTTCCCAAAACATATTACATTCACATTTCATTTGACCTAAGGTTTTATATAAAAACATTGTTTCTAATTATAACACCTCTTTTTACTACTTAAACTTTCTACATCATTAATTTGCATTCTATTAACGTTTTTTTTACTTCAAAGTAATTTAAGTTTTTAGTAGTCAGAGGTTACTACGAATAGTAAAAAGATTAGATTAAATAGATATCAACATAATTTTTCGTCAGCATAATAAAATCTACTCCTTCATCCAAAATGCTTAAATTCCGCTTAAATGAACATAAGTGTTTCTTCTTTTAGCATTCGCCATAAATTATTTTACTTGAATTTAGAAAAAAATAAAAATTTAATTTTAAGCAAAAGCTGTTGCCTCTCCAAATATTCTTTTCTAATAGTTAATAAATAAAAAAAAATGTACAAAAGAAATGAAGCAACATAAATTATTACTAACGGTACTCGATTTATTCAAGTCAAGAAACAAAACAATTAACCTCTTATAATCAAATAATCAGAAAATTGAAAATATTATTGTGATTTTGCTTGCTTTTTCTTTATTAAACTAGATAAACGTAAAAATATTTATTATATTCTCTGTTCATTTAAAAATTAATTCATCAAGGGACAATAGCTAAAAAAAATTACCTCTTTTATTTGGTTACATATTCTCAACAAATGGAATACATTTTTCACAAGTGAGAAAATGATTTGCTCATTGAACTTTTACTTATAAAATGATGAAAAAGTATTAACAGCATTTGGAGCTGTATATATATTTTTAATTTTTTGATTCGTGATAAATAAATGTGATTGGATACCATATTCAACATATTATTAGTGAAAATTGTAATAAAAAATTTGAATTATATTGCTGGAAATTATATAAAAAAATTTGTTTATAGTTTTCAAAGCAAGTTGCATATTACGCTAAGATAATAAAAAGATACATGAGATAGAACTCCAAATTCACAGCATAGGATTTAACAAACAAAAAAAAACCAAATCGACAAATAAAAAAAAACAGAATAGGATGTGTTCCAGAATCTTTGATCCTCTAGCCTCGAAATCGACAATTTTTCGCTTAAACACATCAAGAGCCCTATTTGAAGGAATTTACGTCTAGAATCAGTATAAAATACGAATAAATTAAACAATAAAGTAAATTGTAGTTATATGAGGAATGAAATTTATTTTTGAAAATAAAAGGATTTTATTTTAATAATAATATAAAAGGAATGATTCAGTTATTGTTTAAAGGAATAATATTTACTTATCAAAATAGTTTATTTCTTTACAAGAATAAAACCTACTTCACATTTTGAAAAAAAAAAATGCATTTATCAAATTCTGCACTTAAGTACGATGAAGATAATCTCTTTGACAATTTTAGATTTATTCATTTTAGTTGATGACTTTTTATAGCAATGTTTTATCGAAACTTCATCCATTCTTCTGACAGTTGAAAGTACTCAACAAACAATGGTTAATGCACGTAATATTTTCCAAATTCTTCTTTATCTGTTATCTTTCTACAAAATAACATTACTGACATTTATTTCAGGAAATGACTTCATTTTTTGGAACAATTTTCTTGATTTCTTTTCGATAACTCTTTCGACCAAATAAATGATTTTTATTCTTTCTCCATGTTTTCGATTTCCACTATCTCTTTAAACAAAAAATAAAGTGAATTTTTGTTTAGTTTCTCTTATATACCCGATATAAATTTAGAAAAGAAGTAAATAGACTGAAATAGTTTTAATGAAATATTTAGAGCAATATGTACTTAAAAGGACGTTATATTTCAGTAAAAGGTTTGGGAACACAAAGCATATGATTTTTTTTTCTTTAATAGAATAAAAAATATCAAATTATGTCTTACAAATAAATATATATACTTATATACATGACATTATTAATAAGGAATGTTTATTACTTGTCCTAAAGTAAATAAAGCAAATAATACAAAGTATATAATTAAGGTTTGAAGAATTCTTTTTTGGTTTCTCACAGGAAAAAAGATGTTGCAAATTATGATATTGTTCTTTGTAAAATCCTTAATATCTAATAGTATTAAATAATATTATATAAAATGTACAGCTACCTTAGTGGGATGCCAATTATTAGAAATAATAAATTTGTAATAATTTATATTATTAGCATGAAAGAAAGATTATATATCTTCTTCTTGAAAAAAAATTAATTAAAATCTGCAGACCAGAAAATTCTTTCCATAATGGAGTTATTTTGTCCCACACGAATACATGTAATGCAAATCTTAATTTCTCTTTTTTAAATGTATTAAAATATATAGAAGCTGAATAAGTTATTAGAAATATCTAAAGAAACTAATAATAATATGTAAATTTCAGAAAAAAATAATTTGATATTCTATTATTTTTGTCTATAATTCATTTAAAACCTAATGAGAGAGAATTTTTAACATTATTCATTGAAAAATAACTATATTTGAATCGATATGCTACAAATTAAAAGAGTAAAATTTAACAAACTGAAAATACGATATTATGGAATCTGATTTCATATTTTTAATTAAAATCTATTTTGATGAATATATTCATTTGTAAGATTTTTTTTATTAAATAGAAAGTTTTATGCGCATTTTTTCTTCATTTATGATTTATTTCAGTACGAGGGTTTATTTCAATTTGAGAATATATTAAAACTTAATCTGGTATGCTATTTAGCAAAAAGACTGCTCCTAAAAATTGGTAGAAACATTAATTCTTCCAGAATATCCAAATATATCCCATAATCCTTATTGCACATACCGATAAAGATTTAGCATATCCCGCGTTATTTTGGAAGAGATCTTCAAGAAAATATTACAAAGCCTCTATGCCATAAAAGAGAACCCTCACCTGAAAGGATACTTTTCTGAGATGAACCCAGTTAGAAGCCTTATCAGAAATTTCAGATGCATGGGTCGATTATGAGCACAATAGAATGCAGATGAAAAGAATATTTCAAGTGGAAAATTCGACCCCGAGAGAGAATGCGCGAATACTCAAGATAAAAGATTGAATATACTTTCAAGAATTTAGTATCGGTATCCATGGAAACCAGATAAATATATGGATTATTGTCACTTTTCATTTTCTTTGTTTGATGATGAAGAGAAGCAACACTGTATATTTTACTGCCACTTTGATGTTGAAATCATTTGCTGAAAAGTTTCATTTTTGATTGTAGAGGCTTTCCTTCTGACAACTTGTTGGAATGGGTCTTTTAGAGAATAGTAAGGTTCTATTTATTGGTCTTTATGAAGAATTTAAACGCAGGTTTGAATTTAATTGCCAGTTATTGCATTTTAATTCTTTTTGTTTTGCTGGATTAAAATATTTATATTTATAATCTGTATTACTTATAAAAATACTATAATGTATTCAAATCTCTTTTAGGAAATCTGCTAATTGAATTGAAAATTAAATTAATTTTTAAACTTATTATTCTTAAATTGTTGATGATGAAATCCTAAACTTTTTCATGGATGATTTAGAAACTATATATTTTCCTGTGGAGAAAACTGATATTTGCTTTGCATTAGCGTATAAATGATCGTTTAAGAATGCCTATTGAAGAATCAAACATAATCTTTCTTTCAGAATAAATTGAATCAATTTCCAATGAGTAAAGCATGACAGAAATTAAACAGGATGTTTTAGCTGGAGGAACATCTGAGCGGTTGTAATCACACTAGAACACTCATGTTTCTCACAATGCATTTTCGATTTCTGAAAAAAAGTTTGCACATAACTTTTACGGCTTTTTTTATAGGAAATGCATAATATTAACGAATCTGTATTAACAAATCCATCCTAATTTTATACTAAGAAACATAAGAATTACTTCCAAGCTAAGTATTTTTGATCAATATTCTGGCACGAGATATTGATGTTAATTTTATGAAATTAAAAATCAACTTTACAAAAGAAGTTAATCGCTAGCTTTATTCTAAAAGCCAGTAGAAGCGAAAACAAAAGGAGCTAAAAAATGATATTTGTTTATTACAATTATAAGCGAAATGTGAGCGAAGTTTGTTTATTACCATTTTAAGCGAATGTAAATACGAATCTATATTCCTATGTTGAATTCGACTTGCAACAGATTTGCCAAGATGGCGCAGAATGAGGCCTGTCTTTTATTCTATCTTTTAAAACAGTTAACAAATTCGCTGCCACGACTTATGCCTGAAATTCTGTTCTTCTATCATGTTAGATGCCCCTTTCTTTGATATCTATGAATTGTAATAGTGAAGAAGGAGTCATCTAATATGATAGATGGTTTGATACAATTACATATTATCTGTAACGCACAGGCGCGTAATGCGGCTGTCAATGTGTTATGCTGGAAGAATTATCTTCCAGGTAAGTAAGAAAATATTTTCAGATTTTGAATTTATAAACTATGTTATCGGGTAAGTGGGAGAAGGAATTAGAAAGTATATGCTAATAACTCTTTATTTAATGAATGGTTTTTGCTGTAGAGTTTACATTGCAACATTTATGCAAGATGTGCTTCATATTGCACAGAAATTGTCGATAGTATTAAAGTAAAATCTCTGCATTGTCTCTGATGAAAAGATGGAATTATGAAGTTCTTGAACATATTTAGATATCTAGAACCAGCAATGTTACTTTCAGAGATTAATTGCTAAAATTCAGATATCAAGCAATCAAATTCAAATTTTAGTTAAATACAAAAAAATCTAATTTTATGGGCACAGCAAATATTTTTTAAGGACTGCAAATTACGTCGTAAACACAATTTTTAAAAAGTAAATAGTAAATTTTATATGTTTTCACTGAATCTTAGCACTTCTTTTAGGCTACTATCTTACTCACTTCGAAAGACGTCACGATTCTTTAGAATTGCTTTCTTGCAATTTTAATATCATCTTTAAAATGATATATTTAAAGTGGATGCCATGCCAATTACCCTCGGGTTTGGTGATAAATCTGACGATAATTTGGTAACTATTACGGATGAATTTGGTAATTTCAGAAACAAAACAAAAAAAAATTGAAAATTCAAAAATTATAGCCATATTTCTATTAAGATGCAAGATCTAGAGGTCTCTCTAGAAAATTCCGTTTCCCGGGGAAAAATTATAATAGGTGAAACGCTAACACTAAGAGTCGGTTATTCTATTTGGAGCACTGTAGAGCACTATATAGAGTTGAATGCTATTGTGATATGCTGCTATTGATTAATTGAAGATTTGTTGTCTGGTAGTGCGTTGTTAGTTTTAAGTTTTACTATTTGTCTGCATTTTGCGGAGAACCGTATTAATTCATTGAATAAAATACCATCATCCATTTTTTCAGCATGTTGAATTTTTACCGTACACCTACCAGATGAATTTCTCAATGA
>JAPMOR010040644.1:0-13985 GCA_026543865.1 Argiope aurantia | reverse complement strand
AGCGTAACAATTTCATTTAAATTTGAAAATAAAACAAAAAATATATTTAAAAAATGCTAAAATTCAGGAAATATTTATACTAAAATTAAATTGAAAATGTCAAAAAGATAATTTTGGGGCGTGAGGGTTTTAAGATTTTGGAATTTGTTCTAATTTATTTTCGGAAGTTATTGCCTAAAATGCAAATATTTTGCTTAATGTTTAATTAATTAAATTTTTTAAAAATTATCACCTAAGTACTCATTCCAAGCATTTAAGGTATGCCAAATTTGGTATGCCTGTAGCCATCACATACATACAAACACATTCATCCTTATTATTAGTATTGATATTACGATAAATGTAATAATCTGATGATTATGAATAATTATCAGTGATTGATAATAATCCCCCCTAAGTGGAATAATTACAGGTGATTTTGAATAATCACCTGTAATTATACATAATTCACATTTGTCGTAACATATATATTTTAATTTTTGGGGTGATTTTTAACGATAGTGTTTATTAACATACTGAAATTCATGCCTTCACTATTTCATTAAGTATGTAATTTTTTGATTTTCTTCCATTCTTAAAAGCTAATCAAGTAAAATGTTGTTTATTTTCTAAATAATTTGCACGAGAAATTAAAAAAGGTAAGTGCTAAAGAAAATGTGCGTTTCGAAGAGAGTTTCTAGGGATAATTATATTTTCAATAGCCTTATGATGTCATGGGACTTGACTTGATTAGAAAAGTCCATACTCACAAACGAGTAAGATGTATAAGTCTATTAAAATAGGACGATTTTAATGTCCATCATTTTGAGTTTGAATATTTTATGTTAAAGAATTATTAAAAACTGCATAAAATATTTAAATAAAATTAAATATAACCTGTATTTCATAAGAATAATCATTGCTTGAAAAAGGCTAATGATATTTAATATTAATACGCATTGCTACAGCAAAAGGAAATATGAAATTTAAAGGGTTTGTAAGAATTTTAAAGCCGATTTAAAGTGGCAGCTTGGTAGATGTAATCAGTAATTTGCTAAATCAGCAAAATTTAATCCATTTCATAATTCATAAAAAATCGTCTATGAGTTAAAACAGCAGTCTCAATATTTTCCTTTAGCTACGATTTAATTGAGTTGGTTGAATTTTGAAAAGAACTACTTAATTAATTTATTTTTTATCTAAATTATTTCTGACAACGTTAAGATCACATTCCGCCCTTTTGGCATCGAGCTTGTTGACACTGGCAGCAGACATGCGAAAAATTGAGAAACTGCAAAGAATGACTGAGGTGATTTCAACATAATTTATTTATCTTCATATTCTTTTACCCACTGTGGAGAAAAAATAAAGCCAAATTCAATTTCCGCTTGCAGGTTGCAAGGCATTTTGTTTATTGGATTAAGTCGAAAGAATCCTGTGCGTAGGTGAAGTCTCCGTAATTAATTTAGGATTCTTTTCTCAACGAAACAGTGGATCTTGGCGGAGAAACAAGCGAATGATAGTGGAAGGTTTAGAGTTAATAGACACTATTAGAGTACTACCTTTGTAGAGCACAAAATTCACAAATTATTAACTAGTTGTTTATTTGATTGTATGGTTTGCTGAATTATTTGTAAAAAGTGTTGGAAATTGTGTGATTCAGTCTGTTTAAAAATATTTGGTCGATGACTGAATTGCAAATCTGAAAACAGTTCAATAATAAAATACATAATTTAATAATTTAAATTTTTAGGCTAATCTAAAGCATTTTCATATATAGCTCCAGGTTACAGCTAGAAAAAAAATTTAAACATTCTATTAAAATACTGTACTTGCAGATAGAGAGAAAGGAGGAAGAGGATCTTCTGTTGAATACTAGTTTTGATTGTTTTTCTTAACTATTTGTCAGAAATTTCCATTTTAGTCTCTATTTTAACGTTAATTAGTTGTGCATCATCATGAACCAATAATTTATAATTCTCTATTGGGAGATTAAATACAGATAGAGAGCATAAGATCAAAATTGATACCTCGCTTTTAGAGAAAAAAATAAATGGTAAATCAATATTTAAAGATTAGATATTAGATTTGGAAATTTGTTGTATAACATAATTTTGTAAATGAATGACCATAAGAGAATTTGGGAATGAAATTAAATTTTTTCATGGGAGAGCATAGTTTGTTCATGGGAAGGACCACCCAGATCGTCTGCTCACATTGTGACACACCCTGATGCTTTTACTGAGAAACTTTTATAGGTATTTCTATGATAGTTGTCGATTTAGGAAAGGGAAGATTAGATATTTTGGAAGTTATGCTGTGGGTTTAGGGATTTTACCCTCGGAGCATGAGAATTTGAGAGTCAGTAATTTTTTTAAAGCGCGTGAAATTAAATTTGAAAAATGGGACTTAAATCAATAAATATGATAAAATTTTAGAATAAAGTAATATGGTCTAACTTAAAATAAAAAATAGTAAATCAATTAGGATTCAAGTTAAATTACAAAAATATACTTACACACGTACATGCATACACACACACACGCGCGCGCGCACACATATATAGATAGATAGATATAGATATATTTATCTGTATGAATAAAGAAATTTTCAACCTCATCCACAAAGCTATCGTTGGTAAACTACTGAATTATGATTGGTTTCAAGGGAGCTTTCTATTGTCATGCTCTTAATGTGTCTCAAGAAGAAGAAATTAATACATGTTAAACTTTCTGAGTTCAGTGGGCAAGGAAATTTCTAAGCAATTTTATCCACAGGAAAGACGTAAGGGACTCTAAAATAATTCTTGCCGTCAGTGCATAAGTTAATTGATTATTCATAATGCTTTTACCTCATTGGTATACACAATGTTTCATCAAAATAAATTTCATGATGATGCCACACATACAACCATTCAAAATTCTATACGAATAAAGTTATCTGTACTTAACTTTCGCAAATAGACATTTATCAACCGGCTTTTTATTTTTCAATTACTCATGCAGAAGCCTTTTGAATTTCTATTAAAATTGAATGAGTCGAATTTTAATTCATTCCGTCATTTTATTCTCAATTATTTTAACTGCAATTAAAGGTTATCCCGTTTTCCTACAATATACAAATAGTTAAAATTTTTGGAAAATATAATTGACACAAATTTGTAATTTTATGGCCATTACATTATTTTGCTGACTTAGCAAACACGGGCAGCAAGTAAACCCTTTGCACTCGGAAAAGTAATTCGATACATATTTATTCATTTAAGACAAGGACTTTTTCATTGTTCCAGTATATATATAAATGTTCTAATTTATATTTTTACTAATTATTCTCCAATTTTTTTGTTACAATTTTGTAGGTAGTTATAAAACAATTAAAATTAAAAATAAACAAATAAAGTTTCAAAATGATGCACCATCTTGAATAATGAGTGAGAATCGGCATCCTGTGTAAGGGTTAAAAATAAAAATGCAAAAGTAATTAATTTTATTATCATAAAATAAAAGTTAAAGATCTTTTAAAAGGTCATGAATAATTAATATAAAGTAAAAATAATTAATTGAAAAGGAATGAAATAGCTTTTAAAAAATATATTAAGAGAGCTAGAAATTTTAATATCTTATGCAAAAGGGGAAACTTTAAAAAAGAGCCACAGTAAGGTAATTAAAAATGTATGAGAAAATTGCATTCTTTGAATGAATTTAGAGTTTTTCTTTAATGATAAATAATGTTTACTTTCTTAGTAATCGCCTACCGTTTCCTCTTTTTTTTTATTCTAACGAAATAATCAAACGCAAAAAAACCCCGAAACAGTCATTGTCAGGGTCATTGGCAATTTACCCTTAAATTTCGCTAGGCGTCTGGAAATGCCTCAGTCAGGCTTTTGTCTAACAAGATTCTCTAAAGCGATTTCTAACTCAGAAGGGATAAAATCTTTTCTTTCACATCACTACTGTTTCTCGAAGTGCATCCTAAAAAGTCCAATCAATTCACTGATGCATCAAAACAAAAGTCAACTTCGATTTCAGCCACTTCACATCAGCAATAATAGGTTCGTTGGGTGATGAATTAATTGCATTTGCTTCGTTCCGAGAAAGGGATTGCTTGTCCCCCCCCCCTTTTAATTCCTTGAGACATATAAGGAGTCCAGCATTCCCTTATTCTGACATCGAGCCTGTTGACATAGAGAGGAAATGCGATAAATCGAGAAAATACAAAGAATGACTGGAATGATTTTAACTCAATTTATTTACCTTCATATTCTTTTGCCCATCTTGGACAAAAAAAGGGCGCAAATTCAATTTCCTTTTGTGGGATGCAAGACATTTTGTTTATTCGATTAAGACGAAAGAATCCTGCGCCTAGGCGGAGCCATCTTAATTAATTTAGGATTCATTTCTCAATGAAACAATGAATCTCTGCGGAAAAATATGGAGACTATAGCGAAGGATTTTAAATTAATAACGATCCAAAATGTACTACTTTGTAAATAAAAATGAACTCGAAATATCTTAGAATTATTTAAAATCTGTTTTTTAGCTTATAAAAGTATTTTATTCATGTAAGGATAAGGATAATTTATCTTTAAAACTATCGAAATGTTAAGCTTAGAAATCAAAATATTCATAAAATTTAGTGAATAAATTTCGAATAAAATTTTCGAATTGGCAGTGTTTAATTTCAAATTTTCGAATAAAGTGTAAAAATATAATGTAATAAATAATATGTAAAAATATAATATATAAAATATAAATTAAAGCATATATAAAATATAATGTAAAAATATTATCATATAAGAAATGCAATTTTTTTTTACTTACATTTTTCTGAAATTTTGTTTGAAGCTATTCAATTTCAATGTGCAATATCATGTAGAATTTTTGATGTTAACATGAATTATATTATTTTTGTTTAATTTCGTATGTAAGAGTAAACAAATAAAACTTCTCATAAATGAAATAGAGAGTAGAAGATTCCTTAAGGTGAAAAATAATTTAAATTAAGTTTTAATCTTCTTTATTTGAGTTTTAATATATTTAAGGAGTTTTATCTTTATTATAGAATCGATAATATATATGATTATATTTTTCTCTTAAGATTCTTAGAACCACAATGGAAATTTAAAATAAGGAAATTCAATAGGTACTGTACTGGGTACTGTGCTGAACAGAAAACAGAATCTAGTATAATGTGGCTCATGGGTTTACCCTTCAAACTGAGATACCATCCGTTATTTGAGTTAATACAGAAGCTACAACTTTATTGTACCCACCAGGAAAGCGAGAACCAACCACTATTATGGAAACTGCTTATTTTCAAATCGGATATTCCCCTCTCCATGGGATAAAATTTAAAAAGAATAATTTTAAAGATATGAAAAGGTTGTAAAGAAACTCATAAAATATAATTACATATACATTTTTTAACACGCTATAACAATTCATGGAAATAACGAAAAGTTTTGAAAATGGTGGCCATTCTAGAACATATATGCCTTATGGGATTTTTTATTTTTTTATTTCTCCAACAGTAAACAGTGGGGAAAAAACTATAAATAATAAGATAAAGAAATACGATTGCTTTTACTCAATGTACATGGAATTCCCGACCCTTTATTGAATTTGGGGATATTTTAATGTCAAAGAAATGTTCCGTTTCGGCACCAATCCTTTGATTATTTTACCATCAATCAGTTCGGGTGTCAAGCGCTGAGAACTTGAATCCGAGTAAAGAAACAGGAATGCTGCATCTTTCATCTCGAAGATTTCTTTTGACTTTTTCTTTCTTGTAGGGAAAGAGGAATTTTGGAAAGCTTCTTTTTATTTATTTCTTTTTTTAGAGCAGTGACAAGAAAAAGCATAGTATTTAAGAAATGCTTTCCTCATTTCCCCCCCCCCCCCCAGTTTTGCAAATAGATATTTTGCTAGAAATGAAAAATACAGTGACTGTCACATGAGACATCTGCCAAATTTAAGCGTTCTTACAAGGTTACGTTTTTGAAAGAAAAAAAATATATCTTTTTATATTTTTGTGTTAGAACAGTGTACATAAAAGCAAATACGTTCAACGAAGAATTTTTTAATTATTTAAATACAAATAAATAATTAAGAAACTGTAGAAAGTTATTTATTAAATATGCCTACTATTTTTCATCGTCCACATCTGGTAAAACTCTAATTTGCTGGGGATATTGGCAGTGTTTAATTTCAATTAAATCTTGTGTGCGTAGCTTGATTTTATTTCTCGCACAAAGTATTTCTAAGCATCAAATTGTGTAGTTATTTTAGTAGCTTTGCACATGTTCTATTTATATGTAGATGAACCTTCTTAACAGAGTGATATCTTAAGTCATCATTGTGCCATTAAAAATTCCTAGATAATATATATAAAATTACTTGCTGGGTTTTACAGTAATATAGTTTCTCTTCCTAAACACACAGTGTAGATAATCATATTATAGACAATAGATTCTTCGATAATGGATTAAATTATAGATAATGGATTAAATTTCTTTTCATAAGCCTCTAGCAATCTTGAAGAAAATCACGCGATTAAACATTTAATGAAACAATGGAAAAGATTTGGGTTTACTTGCAACAATGAAATCTATTATTGCAAATCATGTAAAAAATTTCTTTTTAGATATTACAAATTAGAGAAAACACAAAAAAGAAATATTAAAATTTTGAAATTTGTATTTTCAAAGTTTTTATTCAAATGAAATCGTGACAGTCGTTAAAGCCATGTTATTTTAGCAGCATTGCACTAGTTCTATTTACATGTATAAGAACCTTCTAATAGAATGGAAGTCATGAATAAGTCATTATTCTTAGACAATTCTATTTCAAATTAAATGTGAGCTTTAGCAGTAATGTAGTATCACTTTCTACTTAATTTCCCCTAATATAGAGAGCCAATATAGTGTAGACAATAGCCTCCTGGTAAATTGAAAATAATAGACAAAATTTCTTTCTAAGTTTCTAACAATCTTGAAGAAATTCACACGATTAATCATTTATTAAAACAATGGAAATGATTGGGATTTAGTCGCAACTATGAAATCTATTGTTGTCTATGTAAAAAATATCTCTAATATTATAAAATTAGAGAAAAAATTAAATGTTTTAAAAGTAACATTTTCAAAATTTTAAAGTAGACCACAATCAGTTTTGTGTAGCAATATTTTCAAAATTACCGAAGAAAATCACCTAAATTTCGCATAATTTTAATTAATTAAAATTATGCGATTATAATTTTAATTAATTATAAATTATTAATTCTGAGCGCAATTTTAGAAAATTCATTCTAATATGCATTTTCTCATACCCCAAAAAATATCTGGACGAATTTGATAGCTCTAGGTCAAACGCTCTCTCTGTTCTAAAGAACGCTAACACATACATTCCGCTTTATTATCAAAAGGTTGCGCATAATGATTGAGAAATAGCGCTGAGTTAAAATTTCTGTTTTAGTGTATTTTTTAAATAATTTCTATAATGTAACAAACAAGTGACTACTTTTTAATTTATGGATATTTTCATTTGAACTTTAATTACGAATTAAAATAACAATTAATCACAAATAATGTTTAAATTTTAACAAATAAAAATTTATTTTAAATATTTTGTAATAAATTCAGCTCCACATTCCCCAAATATTAATTTACCACCACTAGAAATTTCCTTTATACATATACTTTTCTCTTTTTTTATTAACAGAGAGAAGATTCGAACTACATTCCGGTTTAGTCAATGCACTGGTAAAAACAAGAACCATACAGATTCTCGCCTTTAAATGCTGCAAACCTCGTTCGGAATATAAATATCCCATTCCCATACATTTCAACCCATTTTCGTGATGCAATGTGTACCACACATTTCCACATGCATGCCCACGCAACATATCCATACATTCCCCTCTCCCTCCCTTTCATAAAACGTTTCTCCTTCTGCAATAAGAATATCAACCTTTTCACGTCGACGACCCTCCCCTCTCCAAATCTAACATTCATAGCATCACCTACAAAAAAGGCAGAAGACGCCTAGAGCTTCCACCAGGGCTGACTTCCACTCGCCCCCACCCTTCCACAGAAATAGCACTGCTGACACGTTGCCATGACTGATGGCAAAATGATGACTGCACATGCCCAGGGTTAAGGCGTGACCGGCTCGCATGCTATTCCCGGGGATGGTGGATGTGGGGGGCTGTGGCCCTTTCCCTTTCAAAACTTTGGCCCCTATCGAGGTATTGAATGGACACGTTTGCCTCTCAGTAACAGCTGTGGTAGCTTGGTTCTTGTCTATTGATTTTAGCGCGCCCTTTTCAGGGCTTGGATAAACTGACGCCCTCTTCAAATGTAGACGTCATCAGTGAAGTTGCGATCTGTAGTGTTTCTGGGGAAAGGGAAGGTGAGGTGGAGGAGGGGGTGGTAAATATACTTGTCAAGATTGATGTCTTGAGTGTTAATCATTGTCAGTGTGTCTTTATAAAGTTTGAGCAAATATATATTAACAGGATATCAAAAGTTTTGATCAGACTGAGAGAAAGGTGGCAACAGTTTTAAGTATAAAGCCAGCGTAGGGATATCAAGCGGCGAATTGTGTTAATCAATCTTAGAATAATGTCTGTATTGTAATTTAAAGCAGAGTCTAAGGTCAATGGCATTTAACTAATGAGTCTAAATAGTTAATTCCGTAAATGAAACCTTCGTATAAAGATTCTAAGTTCAGAATAGAGTATTTGATAAACACAGGTTACACAAGTTAGCTAAAATACTTCATTAAAGTTAGTATTCCAAAATGAAGTTGTGCTATTGTTTAAGTGCAATTTGTTCATGATAAACAATAAATATTACCAATTATTATTCATCTTTTAGATCATAAATCATAAATGATTATAGATAATGCTTTAAGAGAAATAATGTAGACAAAAGTTTTTGGAAAATTCAGATACGTCCAAATAAAGATTACAGAGATAATTGCTGAATATCAGAAGAAAAAAAATAATTCCATCTAATATTATCAGCTTTTTTAATGGTATTCGCCTATTATAATTAATATAAACATCATTATTAGCACCACGTGAAAAAGTACTCACTTTTCTTAAGGAATACCATAATTTTAAAGCATTAATGAAAGCTCAAAATAGATTTTTAAAATTGAATAAAAACAAAGTACTTTCCTCTCAGTCTTGATTGGAAGATAGGATTCGTTGTTGCTTTCGATCAACCTATGAGATAAGCACAAATAATTGTTTTCAACCTTCATGAATAAATGCGGTGAACTTAATATCTTGGCCACCTAGAACTGTAATTTCTGGTCTTATGAGACGTAATAGCTTTTACTAAGAACGGCACATGCGACATGTCCTCAATCTGAAGTATGTGCCGTCATCAACATTAAATTCTTTAAATATATAACAAATATATTTGTACCATTCAGAGAAGCCAGAACCATGCACTTTTAAACGGCAATTTTTATTCCATATTTTGAAGTTATCAACAAATGGCCATGTTCTTTGGAAGGCTTGTACCATGTCTTAGTACACAATGCATGTGATATTTTGGAGTTCATTAGGATATGGGAGTAAAATGACCTGGAATATTATTAACGAACAGACAAAATAGAATTTTCTGGCTAGGAAGGGGAAAACAGACCTAATGAATAAATGATAGAACATCTGTATCAGTCAGTACTGCTAATAACGCTTCTGTTTAGGAATTACATCTAAATATCTCTATTCATTTTAGTCTTGCGAATTATCTAATGAATTTTGCCCAAAACACCCAAAGAATCAGAATAAAAAAAATAAGTAAAATATACTTTTTTTTTTCTCAATATAATTCAAATGAATGAAACATGTTATTAATTACTTGCTTTAACTACTTACCTTATTACTTACACTTAAAAATATTTGAATCAAATTAACTTGATTTTTGAATTAAAATACTAAATAAAATACAATGAAGAACAAATTACTGTCATAGATTTAGCTCGTTATTTCACGATATCTCGAAATGTCAATTTAAAAACGAAATTCCGTTTAAAAAATTGAAATGTACTTTCTCCTTCTTCAAAACATTGGAAGTTATTTCTTTATCTCCCACATGCATGAAAAATCTTACTTGATAAGTTTTGCCATCAAAACATGGTATGATTTAAAGAAACAGGACATCATATTAACAAGAGAATAATTAAAAGACGGAACTATCAGCTTAACGAGGGGAATAAAATAAAATTATACAAAAATCATAGCTTTACTAATAACATAGGATGCTTCTGCCAATGTAAAATTTGAGAAGTAAAAAAATTTCTAGAAAAAATTGTCTGCTAAATACGAAATAACTATTAAAAATTCATCCTTTTTATTAGATCTCTAAAAAGCAATTTTTTAATTTTTTTTATTTTCAATATTTCTTTATTAGATTTAATTTATAATTCATTGTTATAAATAATGTCGCATTTTTATTTTACATTACATATGAGGTACTACTGGCATGGACTCAACATATAATAAAATTAATAGATTAAATAAATAATTAAATTTTAGAAATAATAAATAGAATTTGTTATTTTCATTGGAATATGCAAAAATTCAAAATTTTAGGATTCTAGATCATCGAAGAGTTAGTGAAAAGATTGATTTCAAAAATCTAACTTTTCAGATCTGAAGCAGGTCATGTATATAATACAACAAAATATGACAATCACTCAGATACAACAATAATATAATAAAATATATATACAATACTACAAATTATTCGAATTCAAATGTATTGGACATATGAATTCAAAAAAATTTGGACTAAACTAAATTATTCAGAATAGTCCTAAATTTACAAATTAAAAATAATAAGTTAGATTTTAATATGAAAATAAATAATTCAAAAGTAAAATGCGTGTTAAAGTGTGTTACAATTTATTTAGGTTTGAGCAGCATACAAATAAATAGCTTCAAAGCCTGAAAACTGATACGATGATTCTTTCTTTTTAAAAAATGGTTCTATTTATTTATGTCTCCGAAGCAATTTTCTTTTTCTGCTGAATTTAAATCAAGGGGAAAAAAGAAAGAGGAAATATAATTTAAATATTTGCAAGCTGTAAAATGAAATAAAATGTTTATGTTTTAAAAATTACGGTTCAGTGCATTTTTTTATTTAATAGCAAAACAATAGTTCGAGAATTTGATAAATATTAAATAAACAATGATAGAAATGCTTTGTTTGCTCGTTTTTATAGAAAATAAAATTGGTAGGATTGTTATTTTCATGGAAGCTAAACCAATTAAAATGTTTTACTAAGCCTTTATTATTGGAGCTAAGATATATTCTAGCTTAATTGTTTGGCTTCGTATTAAAAGAGTATTTAATTTTCCGGCAAATGCAGCATGAAATTTTATTTTGGTATAAAAATGTTTTACAAGGATATTCTTTGAAACACTCTTGCATCTCTTATCAAATATATTCTAAAGGCCAATTCAAAGGATAATAAAAACTATTTATTTAATTAGTTCGCAAAAAGTATTTTTATTCGAAGCAACAGCATTGTAGCTTTTGAATTTATAATTTTTTTTTTACTTTGTTTAAAGTTAAAATGTTTTTCAAACAGATAAATAAAGCTATTTTTCTATTTCTATCCAGGTCAATTTGAAGCAACATTGTAAGAAAGGTTTTTGATCCCCCCTTCTTTTTCTAATTATGCATTAAATATTTGATCTTTTTCGTGCTTGGGCGTGCAATACACAGATTTTTTCTTTCATTTTTTTAAAATTATAATCTACTTTAACAGAGTCATTTGTTGAATTCTGATTGATGTTTGTAAAAAAAAAAATCTGAATTTTAACAAATCAGAAAACATTATAAGAAAATATTTTTTTAAAGTTATTTCTTTATAATTTTCTTTGGTATTTTTTTCCCTTTTATAGTGACAAAAATTCCTTTTTATATTAAATTAATTGCTATAAACTTTTGATTATAAGTGCTTAATATTATGTTGTAAATATTTGATCATCAGCATTTCTTTAAGATTCTTTTATTAAGTTCAATATGAATAATTAACTACTTAAAAATTTAATATAACCATATTTATGAACTGCATCGTGCATAGGAATTCTGCCATGCCATATGCAAGATGAAAAATCGTACATACAGATCATATCTTTGAATCCTGTGCCACCTTCATTCAACTGTTTCTTGAGAAATAAGTCGCATTGCACAGTTTTATTCGAAGTTGAATAAAAAATTGCAAAAATGAATTATTTTTCCACAATATTATAAGAATATAACAATTTTCACAGTATTTGAGAACACACACTAAAAATCAAGTTTATCAGCAATATCAATTTTACTTCCGTTCATTTTTGTCTTGTTCTGAAATAATTAAAAAATAATTTTAAGCATATTTTCTCAAAAATACTTTTCTTCGTTTTAATCACAAGTAGGGATTGCAATATCGTACCAAAAGTTTATTACCGGTATTCAGTATTTTTTTAGATCTTAATACCGGCATTAAAAAATTTTAAGAAAAGAAAGAAAACAAGGGTGTTTCTTTGTTTTATTTACCAGTTTTATTAGAGAATGTAAATATCACAAAAATAATTTGTAACTTATAAATTATAATAGTATATAAAGAATAAAAAAAAGTAAAGGAAATTCTTCTTTATTTCAATCACAAAAAAGTGTTGTTGTTGATTCTGATCCAAGGTGGTACAGTTGCGCTGTACCACCTCCATGTAACCAAAGATGTCTAAAAAGTCCAAAAACAATAGCTGATCCCTTAAAATCTCAAAAATCGTAAAATTTAAACATTTAAGAATATGATGGAGGGAGACTTGATCTGCCTTGCACCAAGGACATTCAGCAAAGATCTTCCGTCCGTGTTGGAAGGTGAGGTATGTGGTGTGTCCACTTAAAAAACGCGGGAGAGCCGTTTGCTGTTTTCTAGAGATATTCAGACGGGGACGCCAACCGGGACTCTTACCAAAGTACCAAGGGTGAGCAGGTGGGACTCTTCAAAGTGCACTCGACTCCATCTTTTTGATAGAGGAGATTTCAGAATAGGTTAGTGTTGCATCACCATGAAATATATCAGCTGAGGCAGGCTTAGCTAAATTATCCGCTATCTCATAACCATTGAAACCAACATGTGATGGGACCCACTGAAAGTGTATAGTGTTCAGCGAAGAGCCTGGCAATAATAATGTTTAGATAAACAAAAATGTGTTAACATCACTATTCAATCTGTCGTAGTATTACAAATTTTTGAAATGTGATCTAAAAAACATAATGCTTCAATTGTACTGTAATTAAGCCTGGAATGTAATTTTGTGCAAAAATTATCAGCTGTCGAAAACACTCTTTTGGCATCTACGATATTTGGTGGTACTATTAGCAATGCGCGATATATTTTTTCCAAATGTTTACCTCTAAATACTTCATCATCAAATAAATCGATTACTCGTCGAATGGCTTTGGATATAGCTGATTTCTGTATTGTATTTTGGTTTGTTGAATTTTTTATTGCTAATTTTAATTTTTGTTCAAGAGACAATTCCTTTCACATTAATGCCATCATAATCTCCGATAACTGTATCGAATTCTTCTGAATGTGGATAGGTTTGTGAGTAAAAAAATTTTAAGAAAATTTACTATAAACTTGATCAGATTCGAATTGGTTAGTTTCTTTTCTTTTTCATTTTTAAAATCGTTATAATTATGTAAATGCCGTAAGACATTTTCTATTTCGGTATGCCTTTCTTCTGTGCGATTTTTCAATGTAATATATAATTCTTCAGATAGTGATGTGTGGTGTTCTTTCAGTGACTGCAATATGAAATTTATTATTGCATTAGCTGTTAATAAATTAGAATCTCTCAGACATAATGCCTCAACAGCCAGTTTTAATATTAAGTTTATATTAAGTTATGACAACCTATTCTGGATATTAAGTCGAATTCACTATCTGAAAAATTAATTTACTGGTTTAAGTCGATTATTGCTTTTTGGATTG
>JAPMOR010040635.1:0-40740 GCA_026543865.1 Argiope aurantia | reverse complement strand
TTGGAGAGAAATTTTCCGACCATCTGGCGACAAAAATGAATGTCCTGGAAAATGCAAAAATTTTGGCTCTATTCTTATTAGGTACCGAGAATACGTGATTCTATCAGAAAATTCGATGAATTTTTTGAATTACGTAAACGCGAGAGGTTATAACGAGTCAATCAGATTAGTTCTCTCTTTAGAGTGTTGATCGCAGAGCGAGTTCTCTAGCTAGTGAGCCGAGCATTATTGTTTTGTTGCTGTTGTTAATTTACTATCTATTGTGTGTGTATTGATGGTTTCTACAAGTTCTAGCTTTGTGTATGTTTTTGCAATGTTTTGCTATCTGTGTTTTGTCTTTTCTAGTGTAATAAAGCGTCGTTATTCGTTATGGGCTTCTTATGCATGCGCACACACTCAACTTTATTATTAGTAGATATAGAGATATGGTTGCGAAATGTACTATTGAACATACTTAACTGTACTGTTGGACATTTTAACCTTAATCATTCGACCCAATATTCTTTATAAATGACTTTCCGCTTTCGGTTATCTTTACAAATAATTATATCAAAATATTTATTATTTTACCCAACTTTGTATGTTTATTTGCCTCTTCAAAATATTAAATATTCCTCCTTCCTTCAAATATTCCTCACACAATATAATCTTTGAACGTGGGATGGGGTGATTGTGTTCTCAATGAAGATGCGGGAATTTTCTCAACGTCATGTCAAGATAATCTTGTTACATGTAATGCCTAAACATTTCATTTCTTCATGAAAAAGCTAGTGTAGTTTATTTTTTAAAACGAATTCCTTAAATAGTATTTAAATTACTGAATTGAATTATTTTCTTAACAGACAAACAAGACGTGTAGTTACTCGAAGTGCGGCCCATCTGAAGAAGGATATCGCTGTGAAAAGAAATACAGCCACAAGCATTTCTGGGATCGGGTAAAAAAAAATTGTATTGGAAATATTTTTATATACTAGAGACTGACACAGATAGGATTTTTTTTTTTAAATCCAGCAAGATTGCATAATTTTTCAACTTTATCACGTCGATTTAAATTATAAAAGATGCCAAACTTTGGACCAAATCAATCAAAGGTTAGACTATCTATCTGTCGGTTTTAGTGAAAATCAAAACTGCAAAGAATTATTTGATCACTTTGAAGCAGTAATTCATTTTTAAACCCGATTGGTCGCTGAAAAGAAGCGCAAAAGGGATGACAAAACAAAGCTAGAGAAACGCGTTATCGTGTGTAATATACGCGTTATATGCGTAATAAATGATTTTCCTCGCATTATGAATCCTTAATATATTTAAACAGACATGCAGATAAGTTGCGAAGAGACAATTGACTAGACTATTTGATTAAATACCAAAGTGGCATTTTAAGATCCATTAATTCTGCTATGGATTTCTGAGAAATTCAAGAACATTTTCAGGATTAAGGTTGAATTAAAATTTATTTCAACTGCACTGAAATCTTATATAAGAAGTAAAATTTTATGTTCTTACTTTCTCGTGTGCGTAGAACAGAGAAATATAGTAATGACCAAAAAAATTCGAATCTCTACGTTTTAGACCACCCTGAGTTCGAATAAAATTTTTTTGAAAAATGTCCATCTGTCTGCCTGTGACAAAGATAACTCAAAAACACTTTGAGCAAAATGGATAAAATTTCGTATATGGGTTTTACACCAAATTTGCAGATTTATGTCAAATTTTGAACAAAATCCATTTCCAGCTGTTCAAATATAAGTTAACATGATAACGACAAAACAAAGAGAGTTGGATAGATAAAATTTGGTACACATATGTAACATCGAGGTTTAGGCACCTCTCAAATTTTGAGCTAAATACAAAAAACGGTTGACTGTCTGTCGGTCTATAATTTCAAAAACATATAAAAGAAATAACTTAAAAACACACTGACTTAAATAGATCACATTTGGAATGAGATTTTATAATTTTAAGTGCAGTTTTGTGTCAAATTTTTGTTTTAATCAGTTGAGAAAAACGCATCTAAAACGCAATTTCTATTTTTGGTACTATTAAAGCATGCCAGGGAGTAATCACCAAATAACTCTCTAAGAATGACACAACAGATTCAGTAAAAATCTTAAATTCACACCAAAAGTTAATATTTCATAACAAATGTACGCCAATGCCATGCAAGACGTTCTTTGGCATGACAAGATTATTGACGAATATGCGAAAAAACTATGGGAGACCACCCCCTTTTTATTTCTCTTAAATTCTAATGCATCAAATGGTCAATATCAAAAATATTTATAGAAGTTAATTTTCAAATATTTCCCTTTAGTATCCAAGTGGGAAAAATAACGGTGATTATTCTGTGTCCAAAGCGATTTATCCAAAGGTAAGAGATATTTTATTTCATTTGTTTTGTTGTGAATAAAAGCAGTAATGAATATTTATTCTGATTTGCATTGAAATATTTTTTAAAAAATTAATATCTTTTTCATAGTGCATAGAAATACCTTTTCTTTAAATATATTGTAGCCAAAGCAAAATCGTAAAAATGCTGCTATAAATAATGCAGTAAATTAACCCTTTAACTCTCATTATCATTTATAAGCGATTTAGCAACACTGCCTTACATTCCGACTATCATGCATTAACATTTCATGTATGATTATTATTTTTCCTCAATTCAGTTCTTACCACGCTATTACACACAGGTGGAATGAGGAATGTTCGTCACAATGTCATAAAGTTACAAATGAAACTAAAATATGAATTTATTTTCTTTCACATTTAAAAAAAATTAATATAGTTTTATTCATATTTTGTGTAAAAGGAAATGAAAGAACAGAATTTTGGAGCCTTTGACCGCTGTGATGTTTGCGAAAGAAAAGAAACTCCAGAAAAGGTAACAATTTGATTCTTTGACCCCCCCCCCCAAAAAAAAACAATCAAAAACTACCCAATTTATTAAAATTTTCAAGTTTCTGGTTAAAGATATTGATAATAAAAATTTTAAGTAATTGATCTGCTTTATCCCCAGATACAGAAAACTCCTGAACGAAGCTATGAAAAAGAAAGGTCCAAAAAGGTCTGCATCGTTAAAATTATTAATGAAATTTGATTATTTAGATGATATTCAACTTTTTAACTCCCTAACTCCCTTTATCGGTCTGATAACTGGGAGCAAATGTAGTTGCTTATTTTAGATAGCCAATCCAACAACATAAGGCAGTAAAATGTCTATTATGTATTTTTTTAAAGATTTTAATATTTTGACTATTTATTTGATTGCATAAGGCAGAATCGACCATACTGTTCATATAGAAATAAGTCTTAAATTTGCCTTTTTTATGAAAATTAACATTTATTTTATTAAATGTTGACAAATGACGACACCGCGCTTTTAAAGAATAGCTTGTTTTTGGTGATAAACGTAGAGAAAATGAAACAAATATTAACAAAGAATATATTACAGAAAAATCGCTTAAGTATCTGTCTTTTATAAATATATAAAACAAGAAACAATTTTTTGACGAAATATTTGGATATCAAAATCAATTTTCAAATATTAAATTGATTGAAAAGTTGACCAATGCGAAAGTTTCATATGAGATGTATTATTGACAGATGATTTGAGGCATTTCAACTTAAAAAAGTATATGGTAAGCAACAGTCGGAACCAAATTCAAATCTAAGCCAGTGTCAAATTAAACATCGATAATCTATTCGCAATCTTTATATATAAATAAAATTTGCATAAATATATATTATTACATATTTAACTACGTTTTGGCTTTTTTCTCTTATGTCTTTCTTATTTCAGTATCTTTCTCAATGTAAAGAAAGCAAAAGACTTTGAGACATTGGTCACGCCATGAAGACAAATATTTTATCGTTCACTGCGTTTAACTACAAATATTTGATAAAAGAGTGAGAAAAAATGTTGGCCCACCCTTCCCTCACCATTTATTCTTCCCTTGCTGCTGATTAGTTGTCCTGTCCCGAAAGCTTTCGTTCCACTCATCACTTTCGGCTAGTATAAATTCGATATGAGCTGTGTCGGAGAGTATTTGAAAAGCGTGTTATTCAGGACGCATGTTAAGACGCGGTATATCTTCTACAGTGAAAACCCGAAATCAGTCAGTCAAAACGCGAATTAACTTGAAAAATGCGTTTTAACTAACAGCGTTAGGGGGAACCCGAGTTAAATAGGGAAAAAGCGTTTTGACAGCGCTAGGAAGAACCGATTTTCTCTAGTTATTTCTGGTTTCGTCCAGTTAAAACCGTATAAATCTAGATTTGTTGCTTGTGAAATAATGAAAATAAATAAGTATAAAAAGCATTAATAAAGTATAAATAAAGAAGTAAAATTAAAAAAGTATGTAAAATACAATTAAAAAGTAAATAATAAAGTATTTTTTCCTTCAATAACAGGTTCTTTCCTCAGACACTGTTTTACTAAGTATAAGTTAATATAGTAATTTTGGAGAAATACAAATATCGTCTAACAAATCAGTCAAAACATGAATAAAGCGGGATTTCCTTAGCGCTATCGGTTAAAACGCATTTTACCTAGTTAATTCTGGTTTTGACTGATTTCAGGTTTTCATTGCAACATATTTATATCAACCTCCGATATCAAAGGATTTTTTATAATAGCTCTCGTATGTATCATGACATTGGATTTCCCTAATAGACTCGACGCTGTTTGTCTTTGATAACAATGAAAATTCAGGTAGTTCGAAATCGAGTTTACTATTGTTTAGAATCTTTTTGAACCGTGATAAAGCAAAAGATTTAGTAATTTATTTCAATCAGACTCCAAGAGGTCGAAAAGAAGGCTCAAAACGAAGTCTATAAAGGCTCAAAAATGGAATCGAAGTGCTTTATGAAAATTTTGTTTTTTTAAAGTTTTTTTCTTATCTTAGTTTTATAATTACCTTCTTTAAAAAAAAATCAGCTCACTTTTAAAATTTCACTCACAGGGAAAGAGGCCTCCTGCACAAAGTTACACGAGCTACGAAAGCTGTAACCTTTGCGAAAGAAAAGAAGTGCCTGGAATGGTAAGTCGCAAAGATTGTTCTTGAGGCTTGTTTTACACCAACCAGATATGAGAATGAAAAGCTTTCGGCAAGGTGGTTGGTTCTCGCCACCCTGTTGGAACAGATAAAGGTGAGGATCGACTGCCTCCTATCGATGACGGGATTTCCCAAGGGAAAGATTGTACCATGGCCGATGATGGCCTTTAACCGTAGACTCAATCACAGTTTCCGCCAATATTTGCTGTTGCGGCAGTCCGGTGATTTAGATTTTTTTCGTGTGCCTTAAGGGCAGGTGGTCGGAGTAGCCAGTTATAGGTTGCTTTACAAAAACCGCACTACAGAAGTGTACCCAGTCTCGCATATTAAAAATTCTTATTGAGAACATTTTAGTTTATTGCTATGTTACCACTCCCATTGGCATTGGGGGAAGAAGAAAAAAAGCGCCAACTTGGCGCGAGCTTGAATTTAGTTTTGTGATCTTCTTCCCTTCTCTAGTTTGTTGAAATATAGCTTTTATGGAAGTAACATGTTTCTTTTTCCATAGGTAGCTTATTCCATAATTATGGATATTAATCAGGGCCATATTATGCCGTCTAGAGGCTCTTAGGCAATACCAACTTCGGGGCCCTGTTTTCTCCCTTGTACTTTCAAAACCAAATATTTATTATTATTATTTTTTAATTTAATCTTTTTATAAATAGTTCTCAGTAACAAATTTTGACATTCTGTAATAGCAAAACGATTAATGGCAGATCTAAAACGAACCATCTTACTGAAAAGTTTGATTACATATTGTAAAATGTTGGTATTAGTATATCGCTTATAAAAAAATTGCTCAACTGAAATTTAAAAGTATTTTTTTCATTATTTCATTAAACAAAATAATTTTTTAAAAATATGACAACACTTTTCACACCACAATCTAAATAATATTTAAGGATAAGATCGGACATTTTGTAATTTTTAAAAATTACAAAGCAAGATATTTTTCTTTGTAATTATAAAACAAAAAAGTTGCAAACGATAATTAATTAGGAATTTTACTGGAATAATGTTCCAAAATTAACTTGATCAATATTTTATTTTAATTTGAATAAATTCAATTGTACGACCTTTGTAACTGAATAAAAGCACAAATTAAATAACTTTCAAACTATCGAAAAAAAAATCTCGAGGGATCGAGGCCTCCTAAAGCTATTTAGTTTAGCGCCAATTGCCTATTTACTAATAAGGCTCTATCCTTCTATGTGATTAGCATAAATGGTATTAAAAGTCTGTTGTAGGTTTTGTATGTATGTATATAAAATAAGTAAAATATATAAAATAAACTACTACATCTACTTTTTGAATTGGTATTAGATAACAAAGAACATTTTATAATATCTATGATCATTGTATAACATTGACCATCAAAAATCTTTCGACACATACGATACAGACCACACTTTTCATGCTCAGAATGACAATCAAAATACAGCACAAAATATAATGTGTAGCTATTACCCGAGAATAATTAGTGATGCACTTAGAATTATTAATTACTGAATTTATGCCGGGGAAGAGCGTTCTGTGAACTACTTCTTGCTGTTCAATAACAAAATGGTGAGAGTAATCAGTAGTGCCGCTAACGCTATTAATTCGTGAATTCATACTGGAAAATGGCATTCTGTGAAGAACCTTTCCTTGCTTTTCAATCAAAAATTACCCCAAAGAGTTAAGAAAATATGAAAATATTCTACATTTAAATATCTTATTTTGTTAAAAAATATCCTCAGCTTTTCCTGTAAAGAAATCCTAAATATATTTATTGTAATAATAAATTGAGAGTCATAACAGAAACGTTTCAAAATAGTGGATTAACCAATTTATTTAATATAAATAGTTATCAGTTTGTCGATTGGAATAAGCCTCTGCCCTCAAATAATTTCTATCGACACTAAATTTGTGAAGATACGATAATAATTTTAAAAGATTGCTGAGGTGTCCCATTTTCTCTCATTGATGATTGCACCAGTGAATAATATACAATGAAATATTCCAATATAAAATGAAAACCTTACATCCTTATTTTGCTTAGGATCCTCGCGAGATTGCACAGACATGGATACATAAATAATTTAAATCAACTTTTCACCAGAATTTCTTGCTTATCTGCAAACAATTATTGCAGTCTTTCGCCAGATTCTAATGAACAGTAATTGAATCACTTCATTTTCTTCGTACTTAGCGCAAGACAGTTGATATGAGCGACGACAGTTGCCTCATTTGTGAAAAGAAGAAAACACCAGAAAGGGTATGTTTCAAAAAATATTTCATTGTGTAGTTTTAACAAATTAGCTATCTCTGTGATATTAGAGGCCATTTTTGTTGATTGAATGTAGGACAAACAACTCAAAGCAACCTTCACTGTTATGCAGCCTGTCTGCAAATTTGCCAGCCATTTTGCACATTGATCGAGAGAGGTGTCCAAATTCTGATTATCAGCGACGACGTGTTTTCTTCTACTCTGGACAGTTATTTCCCGAAGTAGCGGGCGAACTCTAGTGTCAAATCTTTATTTTTAAAAAGTTAGAGAAGCTATTAGATTCCTGTTGCTATAGGATGTTTAAGCAGGGAAAAAAATCCTGACTACATTAGGTGCTGTAGACATTGCTTGAACGATTTTCCCTACTTCATTTGTAGTTCAAAAAGTTGCGTTACTATTGTTCGGTTGGTACTATTTACTATTGGGAAAAGGGGGGGGGGGAGAGGTAAGATGTTGATTGGTCAATTTGCAGTGATATGTACTAATAAGCAAAATGGCCGGCTTTGGGCTTTGGCCGTGATATATAAAAAAAATAAATATAGCGTTTTACATTTTTTACTCCTGCGATTTTAAGGAAAAGGACTTTAACTGAAAAGTAAATTAAAAGTAATTCTGAGGCCATAGCTAAAATCCAATCAAGTGGTAAGCATCAGGAAAGCCAAATGATGTTTCATTACTCGCAGTTAAATTTTTAATATAATTATAATTTATTTTAAATGATAGTAGACGCCTTTAGTGGCCAACTGCTCCTTATTTTATTTAAAGTATTAAATAAGTCATGTCAACTAATATGAATATTTTGAGCTGCATCATTTCACGACAAAAGAAAATACTATTCCAATTATACTTGCACTTTAAGCATGCAGCAATGTGATTGGTTAGAGCACTTGAAAAATAGTGAAATTAAATGCCAAAATCGATCCAGTTATTTAGATTAGGGGTATTATCATTGTTTGATTTTGAAACAATTATCAAAACAAGAGGATCCATTCATGGAGAGAGTATGAGGCAACTGATGACGTGTCTAAGGTGTTTTTTTTTCACTTTCTTGTATAAGTAGTATAAAGAAAGTATAATAATCATAAAAAAATTCGAACTCGAGGTTTTGCCGGATCTCCACTTTTAGAACTCCTGAATTCGAAAAACAAATTTTTGAAAAATGCCAGTCGATCTGTTTGTGACGAAGGTAACTCGAAAGCACTTTGAGCTATACGGATGGAATTCAGTATACCGCCTTTACTTCAAATTTGCAGATTGTTTTCAAATTTTGACCAAAACCTGTTCAGAGGAAGTCCATCTGTCCGGCTGTTCGAATATAAGTTAACACGATAACAGCAAAAAGAAGAGATCTAGATAAATTCATTATAGATTTAACATCTATAATGTCGGCACCTATTAAATTTTGAGACAAAGCTTGAGGTTGACCGCGTGTCAATCTGTACTTTCAGAAGCATGTGAACGCGATATTTCGAAAACGCAATGACTTAAATATATCAAATTTGGCATGGGATTTTGTGTTTGCGAGTGCAGTTTTGTGTCAAAGTTTTGTTTCAATCGGTTGGGAAAAAACATGTCTAAAACACAAATTCGATTTTCGGATACTATTAACCACATGCAGTGATTAATCGTCAAATAACTCGCCAAAGATGACACTATAGATTCAGTAAAAGTGCTAAATTCACGCCAAAGGTTAGTATTTCGCAACTATTTTACGCCAGTGTTATTAGAGCGGCTTTATTAGAGTGTATACGAGAAGGTTTTGGAGAGATTACTCCCTCTGATTCTTATAGAGAATTACAGTGAAATGATGGCTATCAAATTTTTCTAGAAAATTGGGGATAGAAGAGGCAGACAACTATTGATGACAAGTCATAAGAATGGATCTTATTTTCTATTTGTTTTAAATACAGAGTTTTTTTAATACAATTTAGTCTAAGAGTGGCTGCTGATGTTTAGTATAATGAAACATTACATTTCAGTGATAAAGTTATCGGTATTGTTTAGTCTTTAACTTATCAAACTGCTGTGGAAAATCGGAAGGGAAAGAACATAGTGTAAATCAGTTTTATTTTAATAGTAGAATATTTCTCTCATTGCATTAAAGTCAAATAAGTTTAAGTATCTAACTTCAATCATAGTTTGCTTAATAAAGTTTTGAGTTATCCTTTTAAAAGTTAAACACACTAGTATTTTCTATTTGGTCTTTAGGGAAGGAAAATATCACCAGGTTCAGGATTTACCCGTGGTTCAGCTTACTCGAGCAAAGGCTACTCTGAAAAGGTACTTTTCAAAATTTTATTTTATTATAATGAATTATTTTCCAAGCGTATTCTTTTTAAAACAAACGTTTTATATCTGAAAAAACATGAAATTTTGTAAACGAATCTTTTTTTTGTGTATTAGAGGATTTAATTGTTGATCATTTATGTATTCACAATTGGGAAACTTAACTTAGTTTAGCTATATTAACGATTAGTTTTAAAGCAACATTAGGGCTATTTTAGGACAGACCTCGTATTTTTGAACCACGATGACGAGGAAGACACCTGAGCTGGTACCCTCTCTTCCTACTTCCACACCACACCACACCAGCGGGAGAACTTTCGGCACAGATGGATTTAACGTGTACCAGTTTCGTTTGTGCTACTGTTCTTCGGCGGAGTCAGGTCTCGAACTTAAAACCCTCAGTTCCGTAAGACGGAACCTTACCACCAGGCTACCATGACTGATTACAAAACACTATTTAATATTTCTTCAGAAATTAAAGATATATCAAAAATTCGTAAAACTGAAATCGATGCATCATAATTCATTTTGGTTTCGATTTCGTTCAGGAATAGAGTTTGCTTTTCGGACTTTACACAAGAATAACTCTACAAAATTACAAATCTATAATTTTCTGAATTATCAGATGTAAGCTCTTTGCTAGTATACCTAACTGAATTAAGCGAGATGGGATACAATTTAACTTAATATATTGTTACAGAAATCGTACGGTGGCTGTATGGGAGATTTACAAAAAGCAATGAAATCTGAATTACGGCAAACGAAGTTTCATTTCACGAATATTTCAAAACCGTGAAACAAATATGATAAATACATATCATAGAAATAAAAGTGTATGTACACAAAGAATAATACTTCCAAAAGTTACTTCCACAAGTAGACAGTAGTTCATCATAAAATTACAGCAACCAATCTTTATCCTTTTTTAAAAAAAAGTGGTAGGGGAAAAGATTCGAAGGAAGTCCGGCTGTCCGAATATAATCTACTATGATAACTACGAAACAGAGGGAGTTAATTGGATCAAATTTACCATACACATCAATGTTTCGATACCTCTTAAATTTGGAACCAAATCCATTCATCTGGTTATCATCTATCAATCTGTACTTTTACGAGCCTCTAAACAAAAAACATGATGACTTAAATGTACGAAATTTGGTATGTCATTTCGTAACTGCAATTGCAGTTCTGTGTCTATTCTTAATCGGTCAGAAATAAAAGCATTCAAAAATAAAAATTTGGTTTTCGGGTACTTTTATTTTAACCACATCCCAGCAATCAACCACAGTCGACAATCGCACTTAATGGACTCTTCCGCAACCATTCTTTATCAATGACATGCTATGAATAACACAAATACAATTATTAGAGCATGCGATTTTCGGGTTTATGTTTAAAAATTGTATAAAAACTAATTTTGTGCATTATTTACAAAAGTTACGATAAATAATGGTAAAATCTAGCTTAATCTATATTTTATATTTAGTAAAAATCGCCCTTAACCTGTCCCTCCCTCCAAGATGATAGATATGTTAAATTTGTAAATCCATGTTAAACGATACATCTTATAGAGAACCGATATACACTCCGATATATTTTCGTCTGTATTATCTATAGACTTATAATAAAGCTCAAAGTGTGTGTGTGTGTTGGCGCTCTACAGGCCAGACCATTCAATTTACAACTACCAAATTTGGCACGTGTATACCTTGGAGGCCGAAAATGTGCACCTGGGGGTTATTTTTTCGAATTTTTAATTAGAATTTTATTTATTTAAAAATTAAGCGAAATTTTGGCGTGTTTCTACTATAACTTTCAAAAATATTACCGCAGAAAAAAAGATTTTTACATGAAGTTAAAGATAAAAAATTTATCTTTTAAATGATACAATGTTTTTACCTTAAAATTAAATTTCTATTTTTATTGAATTTTTAAATAAATATTTTAACTATATTTTTCAACATTTTTTTTTCGTACAAAATAAAAATAAAATTTAAGCTGCACGAGCACGTTTCGCACTCATGGGAAAAAATTAGCTTTTTTCAAAGTGTTGCCATCACATTGATTAAAGCTCCAATTAAAAATAAATTAAATCTTTTTGGAAATGAAATTTGCAAAAATATATTTTTCGGCACGTGTGTGTAGGAAATGAAACAAATATGAAATATTTTTCTAAAAAATAAATTCAAGAAAAATTATTTTATGATCTTTTACACTCTCTATATTATTAATCCAATAAATCAGTTTTATTTTAAGGCATGTTTTGTTTAATATGAACAGGATATCCATTCAAATTAGGGCCACACAGCTAATTTGTAAACCTTTAGTAAGACACAGATATGCTAAAATGGTCTAAATGGAAAATGATTATATTTTATGTAACTTGATTCTAATAAATGCTCTAATAAATAACGAATTTTTGATTTTACATAATCAATCACTTAAACTGACTGATTAATGAAAATTTGAATATCATTATTCAATAAAAAAAAGGATAATTTTAGATTTTCCATCGATCGTTTCAAAGAAAATACGCCAATCAGCCGCAGGTTTCTCAAGATTAATTGGCCTAAGATTATGAAAACGTTGAGTTTTTCTAAATTTTTAACATTAAAAACTTCATAAATAAGTCTTAGTTGATCGTAAAAAATAGAAACATTCATTCATTTATTTAAAATTTGGTGGGTCCAGAATATTTTTCAGAATATGATACCTTACTGCATTAAATTTAGACTTCATAATTTTCGAAATATATTTATAGGCCGGAACAAAATATTATTATTGATTTCCTTTCAATCCTTTTGAAAGCAAAACTAAAAACTGAATTTTATACTGAATCTGACAAATTTTTGTTGAATTATTGTTTGAGATATTACATAAATTATGAAAAATATTTTGTAGTTCACATAAGACTTAAATACCGAGCGATTCTGTTTGCAATACTCATATTCAATAATAATAATAATAAATAAATAGCAATAAAGATGATAAATAAAATAAAACGATTGGTTTTATTAAAAAATATCTTTATATTAATTGCAATTTCATCATTTCCACTTTAAATTAAAGTTGACGTTTTACCGGAAATGACAACAAATTAGCAAAATATATATAGTAAATTGAATGAAACGATCTAAACAACAGTATAAGTTTGGTATGACTATCAAAATTTGAAGATTAAAAGTGTTTTGTTTGAGAATCCCTTAAGAGACCAGTTACTTAAAATATTTAATTGAAAATTGTAGCGAGCGGTAATACTAGCGAACCGGCTGGTCGCCAAAGGCGGTTAATTAGAAATATGAAGCAGGAGTGAAATCTCTTTTTGAATTTATTTCAAAACCCTTTATCTCCATTTTGATAATCTTATGTTCCTCATAAAATCAATTAATCAAAGATAATATGTTAGGGTGGAGGACCATAACATTCTACAACGTAATTAAAACGTTTCATTAATCAGTTTCGAGCGAAGAAGAAAATTCAAATGAGTTACTGAAAAAAATTCGCATTATCTCATATTCAGATTTAAAAACAAATCCACTTCAACAACAAATAATTCGTTTTAAATTAATCGATTAAATAACTTAAAAATACTTACGAAGTATCATACTCATTTTCTGGTAACATAAGGTTATTTAGAAATAATTACTCGAATTTAAAATTCTATACAGAGTGTTTCTTAATTCATGCGCCGGACTGTAATACTAAATGCATATTGCATTTTTATATAGTACTATGGAATGGGAAGTAAAGAGTATAGGCGGAAAAAAACAAGGAATGTCGAGGAAATTAGCTTTTCAGCATTTTAGCTCTTACTTATTAATTTGTAATGAGCAAAGCTCTTTACTTACATAATCTGTTCATGTTTTCAAATATGCTGGAAGAGCGATGCTGGTCCGGCAGCATGGTGAAAGCGAATAATGTATTCCTTCGAAGATGCCAGTTGCTTCATGACCAATTGTAGCAGAATGAAAGTCCTCGTCAAGGTCATTTGGTGTCTCGTAGACCAGAACCTTGAGGTGTCATCTTAAAATAGTCACTTGATAAATCAGGTGAATGTACTGGTCAAACAAATTGTCCATGTAGTCCAATCCTTAGAGGATCAAAGATGGTTTTGAAACTTCACGACAATTCGAACAGCCATTGGAAAACTACGAAATAATTCCTGTAATACCTCTTCCAGAAAGATTCGATACGTCGTGTTGTTGAGTCGGTGTGGTAGCAAGTATGTGGGGCAATAAGGTATCAAGCAGATTAATAAGGCAATTCGGTACACAGTTTTAGCTTATAATATGTAGAGACGTATCTAATTTTGAATCACATATGTCACAGGGTTGAATGTCTCTCGATCTGTACTTTCGCATGCATGTAAACTCGATGAATTAAAAATGCAAGGATTTGGATAAATGAAATTTGGTATACAGTTTTTACATCTAAAGTGTAAATTCTTATAAAATGTTAACTGAAATGAATTAAAGAGTTGAGTGTCTTTTGGTCACATACGAATGATATAAATCGGAAGCACATTATAAATGAAATTTGGCGTATGATCTTATAATTAAAATTGTAATTCTATTTAAAATTTTGGTTCCAGATGGTTGCCAAAAAAACCCGATTAAAATGTGCATTTTATTTCCTTTAATATGAATCGCAAAACACATATATGCAGAACTCTGAAAATAAAAATATCAGCACTCATGCCTTCATACCCTTGTCTAAGGTCCTCAATTTTACCCGAGAGGAAAGGGTAGTGTCTTATCGTAGAATGTGTCAGAAAGTTTCAAGGAAAACAATCTCTCATTTTTCTTTCCTTTCCTTCTTTCTCTCTCTCTCTCCCTCTTTCTTGCTTTCTTCTAATATTTTTAAGTCAGTGTTGCTTACTTTTAAAAGAACTGAATTTTGATATTGGCCTTGTATAGCATAATAAAAAGAAATATTCATGAAATATATATTTATGGAATGGGAAACTTTTATTAGGAGATGGAATGGATATCAAGAATTTTATTATATTTTTTTGTTGTTGAAGATGGTTTTTAGGCTAGAATTAACTGTTTACTTTTATTTTATTCGCAGGAAAAGAGATCAACTGGACGAAGTTATGAGAGCTTTGATAGCTGTGACCTGTGCGACAAGAAAGAACCACCAAGAGTGGTAAGCCAACAAGATTGTTTCATTGCTTATATAGTCTTTAAAAAAGTCGGTTGTGGTTTTACTGATTTTATTTTTATTGTCTGATGTATGCGATGTACAAAAAGAAAGAATTAACATAATCTGATATTTCAAATCCCAGAGTTTTACAATCTCCACGTTTCAGATATTCATAAATTCTAATTTTTTTTTTCCGGAATTATGACTGTCTACCTGTGAATATGATAAATAAGACTCTCATTGAGGTAGAACAATAAAATTGTGCATGTAATCTTAACACCAAATTTGTAAACTTCTGTTAAAATTTTGGAGGAATCCGTTGAAAGGATATCTGTCTGTTCATATGCATGTGAACACGATAACTCAAAAATGCAAAGAGCCATACCGTCGAAATTTAGTAGGCCTGTGTTTTGTTCCCTTAACCACTTCTCTCACAAAATCTCAGGTTTTTCTACTCCTAACCAAAAATAATTATAAATATTTAAATGAGAAAGTGTACCAACCATGATGTTATGTTCCTTTGATCAAATCAGAGGACCAGTATTTTTTATTTAGAGGAAACTAGGGATACTTTATCCAAGATTATTTTCTTCAATTGTGAAGACAATGGCAATTTGTGATTGCCATCTTTATTCGACCCATGGAAATGAACCATGTAGTTTTTTGGACTCTACTTAAAAATCAAATCAATACGCTTTTGGGAGTACAAAATAAATTTTCTATTTCCATTTCTCTCTGAATTCAATGTTTACTCGTTGAAGAAAGATCAATTAAAATAACTTTGAGTTTTAAGAGTAATCTTATCTGTAATTTGATATGCGATATTGTGCAATATCTTAATTCTAAGTGGCTAAGTTCTTATGACTCCTTTTGGTATATAACTCTTTTCTTTTGAAATTATTTTTAGATTTACTTTTCGATCTTTAGATTATTTATATTACAATTTATTTATATCATAATAGTTTTATTTTTCTTCAATTGTTTAAGCTTTTTATTTATAATATTCGACCGAGTTCCGAAAAATCTGTACTGTTAATTCTTGAAAATCATGCACAATGCACACTCATCTTAAATGCATATTCATTTTTAGCATAATAGTATAGACCATAAAAGAAGGTCATATTATATTATAAAGGGTGTAATGAGAGGGATGGGCACACAAATCTGATGACTGTCAAAACTTTCGAATGTTTTCTACCTCTCTCCCTACATTACCTATACTGGCTATATGTTTGGGGATGTGTGTGAAAATGAGAATAGAAGAAGAAAGAAAAGGTTCTAGATTGCCTAAATATGCAAAAAATTTAGGAAAATATTCTTTCTGTTATTTGATTTACTTTTCATAAAGTATTCGAAAACTGTATCAACTGGAAGAAACCAAGATACTGAGACAGGAACACCGTTATTTTATTTTAGAATTTATTCTACGAAACTTTTATTAGCTTTTCAACTAATAAACATCTGGCGCAAGAAACAGTTTTTTCTTTGTTTGAATCCCTCCTTCCCTCAACAATATCAGAGAGACTGATGACAGAAGATTCGGAATTGTCCACTATGACATGTAATTGCTTCAACAGATGTTAGGTGTCAGTGTCATAATTTTTTTAATATATAATTCAATTAGTTTTAATTCAAAATTCTTGGATGTTTAATTGATTCAAAACCATTTTATAATTTTTAATTTTAAGAACAATTTATTTTAAATATTCCTTTCAGTTCCCAGCAGAAGACGAAATATATCTGGACGAGATTCCTAATATCCCCTCCTCATCATCAGCAAATTATTTACTCTAATTTGAAAGCGTACTTAAAATTGGAAATTATTATTTAAAAACCTGATATGCAAAAGCTTTCTCTTAAACTCATTGCTGACGATTAAAACCAATAACCACCTTTTTTTACCTTGATGTCAACAATATAAAAACTGTAATAATCGAAAGCATCACCTCGTGACTTTGGTGGGCCACCACATATCAGAACTCCCTTGAGTTAGAAAAGTGCTTTTTGAAATCACGCCTCAGTATTCGACGACGTCCGGAACGAACGAAATGGTTGTTTCATCTTTCAGTATAATTATTTATGTTCAGGGATTAAAACAAAGGATTGTTTTCAAGTTATAGTAAATTGGTTTTAAGAAGAGTGAGTAATAAACGACTAGAAATCGAAAAAAGTTTTCTCATTTTCTATAAGTCGAGTATCCAAAATCATTAATACAATTCGGATGGTTATCTGTTAACATTAGTCTTATCTTTCTTAACTCATCCATAAGTGCTAATGACTATTGAAGTTATTAGATTAGACAGATTCGCAAGAAAATGTTTTTTTTTTCTGAAACCTTGTGAAGCTGAATATTTGGTCGTTGGTAATATTCTTTCAGAAATAGACTTAACACTTGTTTATTTGATATTAATTTGAAGAGTTTTAAGGATAATTGAATCTGCTCAAATATTAAATAAGCACTCTTGGTTCTTTCGGAGGAGCTACACCATTTGCCCTAGGGTTCATGTAGCACGCCATTGAGCTCTGACATTAATTTAACCTTGCATCTAAATGCTTACAATTTCTAAATATTGTTAGCTAAGATTGAATTCTGTTTTTGTTTTAGGCTTAACTCGCAGATTCGTAAGCTTGTTCATTCAGGTTATAAATACTTGACCATTGCGTTTGGTTTTTCAATATAAACAAACGTTTCAGTTTGATATTTAACGACCTTTAATAAACTAGAATTAGATTTTATATACAAATATTTCAAATGCATTCTGTGGTTTTTTTTTACCACGATTCCATTTTTCATTCAATAATAATAATCACTTTATTTGATAATAGTAATTACAAGTCTTGAAAAGTCTGTATCCCTTACCGACCGAACACCTGTCACTTGCCAAACGATCGTTTGGCACACAGCCATGTTCAAGGTTTATCAGTATTATAAAAAAATGAAATATATTCTCCATAGAGCTGATGATATTCTCATTCAGCAAATTCTTACTATGATAATTGTGGCTTATTTCTTGCAAAAGAAGTGAAATTTTTAACATTACTATCTACTTAATTTTTGTATTTACTCCGACCCATTTGGTGTAGTTAATTTTGTTAATAATGTTTACTCCTATTTCTTTGTTTCAGGCTTCTCCAGATAAAGTAAAGGAACTAAAAAGAAGGAAAGGATCTATCCGAGACACTTACGGGGTAGACAATAATAAACTTTTATTTTTGCGTTTTTATAGCCTTTTACTACCAAATTTTAGCTCTAATATTCATTTTCTTTAAAATCAATTTTAAGTTCAATCAGTAAGTTTACAGACACTATATAGTTACAATTGTAGACTTTAAATTTCTATTACTAGATCCCGATTTCAGTATATATGTCTATCTAAAGTAAAAATTTAGTTGATAAAACATCTGAGATTTTACGGATTCGAATACTTCTAAAAGATACTTTTTATAGATTAGCTCTTTTACCTTTTTTTGTGTGTACATTTCCTCTTTGTGGTAAAAATGTTTATTTTAATCACATTTTTTAAAAATATTTTGATAGTTTCAAGAGACGAATTTATAATTTCAAAGACACAATTATATTGTTTAGTAAATGAAAAAGTTTAATGCTGTACTAGCTTTGATTTTTTTAATAAAATTAAACATCATATTGATATGAATCTTAAAATAAAAGATCTTTATTACTATTTCACACTTTTAAGTCTTGGGAAAATAAAATTCTGGGAAATTCTGTTATTATAAAATTTACTATACTGCAATATTTTCTTTCTAAGATAAGAGTATGGAAGCAAATGAATAATCTAGAAGATAATAAGCATAATGCTAAAAAAATTACTTCAATGTTTTTTGAAGAAAAAAAGCTGTAAACGAGCCTAATAACACTTAAACGAATGTTCTTAGGACGATATTTCACAGCGAATAATATATGATATACCTAAATTCCAAATAGAATGTCATCTGTAAAAAAACTTGAATAAGTTGTTCAAAGGTTAACTTTTTTTAATGCCCTTTATGTGTTTTAAAAATTAAAGCATCAAATCAGAAACTCGAATGAAAATAGTTTTTATCGTTTGCTTAAAACGCAACTAAATCTTTTTTTACTTATATCGAACACGAACATCATCAAGAATTTTTTTAAAAATAGAGAGCTGTAAAACACTCTTAAGTTTATTTGAATTTAAATCACGATCAGTATGTATATGATAATATCTAAGGGGAAAAAAATACTTTCCCACGCAGTTCATCTATAATTTATTGCTTCATAAAATTGTAATATTTTTTTTCTACACGGGGATAAAAAGTTTACCCTCATGTATAATGCAAACCGTTTCCATTATACAATGCCTAATCTGTTAAGATAAATAAAAAAAAATGTGTTTAAAATTACATATTGATGAATACCATTAAATGCTCGACAATAAATCAACCAGGAAAAAAAAGAATCCTTGGAAAATAATTAGTTTTTTGTTATCTTCATTTTTAAAGAATTAATACCAAATAACGCCAAGAATCGTTTGCATTTTGAAGCAATGCCGTCAATAAATCATGAGTAACGAATATATTTCATTTAATTATGCAATCGCACAATTTTAATTTATGCAACTTGTACATGCATTATCTATGAAATAAAAAGGAACTCTTAACTGTCAAGGAAGGTTAAATATTTATTCCAATTATCGGAGTTAAAAACCAGTATATCACTCAGTAATGATGCTAAAACGCTATTAAAATCGTTGCATCGTGATCTTAACATATTGAAACTCGTAAAATGTAACCAAGTGCGAAATCAAAAGAATTATAGGTTTTGGCTTTTGAAATGCTTGAGGAATTAGCTGTCGAATTTGATTGTGCTTGTTGTTTCTGAATTAAATTATGTGAAAAATAGTTTGATGATAGTTTTATTCTAATGAATTTATTTTTGCATTTCTTTTTGTTCTTAATTTTTTTTCTAATAAATAAGTTTTTTAGTTCTCAGAATATATAAATACATTTTTAAGCATCGAATCCTATTGTATATCAAATTAATTGTGAATCTAACAACATCAATTTCCACTGAAAGTATATTCAGCAATATCTTTATTTTCATGTATATGAAATATACAAAGAGAAAATATTGTTCGAGATTTTGATGGATAACCACTTTGCAGACCTTCCTAAGTCTGAACTTTTTTTTAAATTATATCTTTATGCCCGTTCTCCCTCTGTCTGTGAACACGATAACGCAACAAGGTTTTGAACTAGATAGATGAAATCAGGTATTTTTTGGTGTATATTCCAAATTTATAGATTTCTATCAGATTTTGAACGAAATTCAAAGTCTCTCCAGTTGTCCGAATGTAAGTTAACATGTTAACTGCAAAACGAAGGGAGATAGATGTATACCATTTTTAACAGATTTAAAATTAAAAGTCCAGATATATATCAAATTTGGTAACAAAATCGTCGAGTTAACCGTCTGTCCATCTGAACTCAGAAGTATTTAGACGCAATAACTTAAAAACACAATGACGTAAATATGTAAAATCTGGCATGTAATATTTGTAACTCTGTGTTAAATTTTTGTCTTAATCGTTAGAAAAGAAAGACGTACAAAATAAACGTTCTGCTTTTTTGGTATTTTTGTAATAACTGCATCTTAATGATTAATCGCCAAAAACAAATCACCAAATATTGCACTCTAATAGACATTTTCGTTATTACTGTTCACCATCGGCATACCGTTAATAATAAGCAAGTATTCTATTAGAGAATTAATACTAGAGACCATTCTCGCTGGTTTCATTTTTCGTGTATGAAGCATACATAATAAACGTATCAAAAAAAATTTAAACTTAAAATTTTGATGAATTTTAGCGATTTAGAATTACCTAAATCCGAAGAAAAATCGTTTTTGGTTATTGGCTGCCTATGAATATGATAATTCAAAGCGCAGAGCTCGATAAATTTGATCCGTGGAACAAAATTGCAAATCTGTGTCAAATTTGGAATCAAACAGCGAACCTAAAGAGATCGAAAAGGCATCCCGATGCTACTTGTTATAGGATGAAGTTAAACATGAAACGTTTTATATTCTGAAAGTTATGAAGAAAATGGAGAATTCTAGTTTCGTTTTGACTCAAGCAGCCTATGTGGAAAATTAAAGGGCTTTACAAATTATTAACAGAATTTTGAAAACAGTTAAGCTTAAGTTCCAGATTACAGTGATAGTATTAAATTTCGACTCGTAGTCGCGTTTTTAAATATATAAATGATTGTCTTTTTCTGGGGGTCAATTTAGCCATTTTATAGCCAAAACTTTTGAAAGAACTTTTCTGTTTATTTAATTATTTAAATTTCAAAATTTTTTTAATTTTTTTTGCCAATTTAATAATTTTATAAGCAAAAATTCAAATTTTGCATAATGATTTAATTTTGCATAATTAATTTCTGAAGAATTTTTGTAACAACATTTTCCTTTTAAATGTAATCTATTTTATAGAATAATATTTCAATATAGAATATTTTTATTTTTTGATGACCAGGAATGAGTAGAATAGTTACATTTTTTTAATTCTTTGTTCAGTTTTAAGATCATAAAATATGGTCATTTTGGTAAAACACAACAAATTAGCATTTTTTTTTTTTTTTTGCTTAAAAAATTTCGGGAAATCCTACACCCACTTATTTGTTCGTAGAATACCGTGCATGATCTGATAATCTAATCAAACGCAATTTTTGGAAGGCGAATTGTTCGTTATTCATGAATCTTAATGTATTAGGTTGATTGGCGTCGTTCTATTTTGATTACTCAAAATAGCGCCAACAGATGACGGTGAGATGCAATTCTAAATAAGATTTAATTGTTTATTGTGCTTGCTCAGCAAGTTGTCCGTTTATGGGATCGTATGTTTACCGACTGAATTAAAAAAGTGCTAACGAATTTTCATTAACCGATCACTTTTTTTTATCTGGTTGGAATGAAAGCGATGCAAATGGAATGATATGGCAGAGAAGATATTTATATGAACAGGTATTTTCTAATAAATGGCAGCTTGTTAATCCCTAATCCAGAATGTACGTTGATGAATGTTTAAATATTGATAATAACGATTTCATTTACTGTTTATTTTCTCTTTATAGGAAAAACCTTGTCCTGCCTATCACAGCAATGACAGAGGGTACGGAAAGATGGAGATGTATGAAAAGGTACTGTAATGAAAAAACAATTATAATAATCCTACTGGTATGTGTTTTTACTTTGTCATACATAAGGAGAAAGTATTATAATCATCAACTAATGCGAGCTCGACATTTTGATGAATCTCCACGTCTCAGACTCCCCCAAATCGAAAAAAACACATTTTTAGAATTATATATGTCAGCCGCTTTGTCTGTTAGTGAATAAAATAACTCATCACCACAAAGACTTGCAGATAGCTGTAGCATACTATCCATTACAAATCGACAGACACCCTATTACAAAAACCTATCCCAAGATGTGACAAATATTGGAATTCCGATGGTAAAGATGTAGCTGAAATATTGCATTAACTTTCGCAATCAGTCTTTTCATGTATTTATACGAATCATGTTAGACTTACTTTCTGGATGAAACATATATAGTCATCTAGGTAGCTTGATTGAGTATTGGGCGCACTCGATTCATCCGCCGACATTTGTTGATGGGGGACTCAACACCACTTTGCTCAATTTGTAAGAGTTCTATGTATGTTTTACGTTCTTGTAGGTGTTCACGATTTTCTTTACAGCGTCTTGCATTTTTTTAGAAATCTTATCCTGATTTGGGCGAGTTACTTTCCAGAACTCCGAAAGTTAACCTTTATAGTTTTTAAAAAATATATATTGGTTTTTGTAAATCATATATAAACATAAGCCATACTTCTGTATCATATCTTACATTTTGTTGTGTTTTTTCATGATTCACATGTTTACGCTTTTAGACATTTGGATTTTGTAGACATGCTGCGATTTTATTATAAACTGACACGAATATTTTAATTCCATCAATATGGCGCAACTTAGGAAAAGATGGCTTTTGTGCCATAGAACACTAACAAACTGAAATTCAAATTCGTACATCCATATTTATTCCTTGAATTTATCTCGCTCTATTGAAAGATATTTCATTCATTTCAAATATAAGCTTGGACAAAATCAAAAGTATTTTTTTCCTCTTTTTTTCTAGAGAAGAAAAACATCGCCAAGGGAATATGGTGTTTCTGAAGGCGATAAGTTCCACAAATGGAAAGAAATGGAGAAAAGAGAGGTATGAATTGAATACAGAAAGACTTAACATTCATGCGTGATTTAAAGTAGTTGGAACTTCATGCCAGAAAAAAAAATCATAGCAAGTATTTGAAAACGTGAGGCATATAAACCCTGTGGTTATGTTTCAGAATTATCGTTAATCTAGAGCTTTCTTTCAGAACTTTGTCTCTGAAGGTTCCTTTAAAAATTTAAAGCTTTGTCATCCGTTTGGATATTGAAAACCAGTGCGGTGCTTCTTTCTTGAACTGAATCGTAAACCTTCTGTGAATATTATTATTATCTTGTTTAAAAAACATAATTTACTTTTTCTCTTGTATGAATTTCGAGATCAATAATGGTTTTGAAAAATAAATAGTTTCTAAAGACAAAAAGAGAGGAGAGAACCTACATTTTACAAGCTTTTCCTTGAACATCTAGGTACCGATGTACTGATTCTTTCTATCACAAGAACAGGGTGATCCAAACTAAACAGGAGGTGTTTAGGAGTGTCATCTGTGCAAAAATTACAGGTTGACATGAAAGCTACGAGCTTACAAATACCTGTACCCTGAGTATGCGATTTCAATTTTTGATTTAAAAAAAGGGAATTTTTTCGGATTTATTCTGACAGTTAAGGAAAAAAACTATTCCTTTATAAAATTTTTATATTTAGCCAAAATAGAAAACAAATTTTTAAAAAATGAAATCTACTATCGCAAATTTCAAGTTATCATATGAGAACGTTATTATTTTTTCAGTTATTATTTGTCTCAATTAATTTAAGTCCTAAACCAGTTTAAACCGTTTTGAAACAATCGCGAGGCTTCTGCCTCTCTCTCTCTCTGTCACCGATTTTGAGATGAAAAGAACCCATCGTTTTTCTAAATATCGACGCGTGCTAAATAATTTCTAAATATCGAATCTGATAGTCTCATGATTGTTTCAAACCGGTTTAAACTGCTTAATGATTTAAATTACTTAAGACAATTCGTAAGAATTCAGAGAATGTATAATTTGGAAATTAAGTTGTAACTTTAGTTGGCGATAAATAGCCAAATGTGACAACCTTCTGCATTATTTTCTAATTAGTTGAAATTATCCCTGAACCAACAATCTTTATCGATTAAACAAACAATATTTTAACTTGTTCGGTTTCTTTTTAAAAACCGTTGCGCGAGTTAGGCAATAATACTATGATTTCCAATACTACATTAGCAGAAGATAGATAATGGAAACACTATACTGTGAACGCCAACTCCACAATAAAACTACATTAGCAGACGATAGATATTTCAAAAGCTGTAGTTATAAAGCCGACTCAAAAAAAAAAAAGGATAAATAGCAAATTTGTTGCCTTCACATTTTGAGGCCCCAAAAACCTTAAGCAAAAACAATATCATGTTCTCACAGGATAAAATTTTAAAAAAAGGGATAAGTAGCCTATTTGTTGCCTTCACATTTTGAGGCTTCAACAATTTGTTGCTTTCACATTTTGAGGCTCCAAAAACCTTAAACGAAAACAATATCATGTTCTCACATGATAATAATAATAATTATTAGTTCGACCTATAGAGGAAAGATGGCGTTGATTTGCAAATATATATTTAAAATAACAAGAAACACTAATGAATACTAATTACATAACTCCTAATCCAACTCGTCCGATGTCCCCAATTCTTAATACAAAACCCCATGGCCTTCAGTTATGCCATGAAAGGATGTCTCTCCTCCTTCATCCAACATTTTATCGTCCATTTTACTCTAAAAACGTACACATTGAAATTTAAATCTTTTTAATAACGTGTAACTTATTAACAGTTCATGTTAAATTTCAGGGTCTATTATGAAGGGATTGAACATTTTTGTAAGATATCAAAATATATACGTTAATCCTCTGGTAATCCAAATACATAATGGATATCCAATATGATACGATAAAGTTTATTTCAAATGATAATGTGTCTAACATTCTAATTTTCCAAAATTTCGACTGCAATACTACAAAACGAAAATTAAATATTTTGCAAGCGAAACTTAATTTTGCCTCTATCCAAGCTGACAGTTGTTTGGCGAGCATTTTGTGCAAAAATTTCGGGAGTTTGGCGAAGAGATCATATCACAATCATATGTGTAACCAATGACTGCGACTAATGGGAGATTGAGCACATAAATATTGTTAATATATTCACATGAAAATTGTTTTTCTTTTAGTATGTGTTAATATAAATAGCAAAACTCTATATTCGATCTAATTTTTTTTTAAATTCTCTTTTAGACACGTCCTTTGAGAATGACCGGTTCCATCACTCAAAGACATCCCAGAAATGTTCGGAAAGAACCAAGGGAAAGAGACTGCTACCCAAGGCACCTTAACCAATATGCTTTTCCAACGGAAATGATGGTAAGGATAAGTTGGAGTTCATGAAACAAGCAGGGCTACTAAAGATACTTTTACGTGGGGGAATTAATAAGTAACAAACATAATGTTAAACATAATAATTAAAAATGCAATTAGTAATATGAAATGGATATGAAAGTATTACCACTAATTTATTACTTTTCGATATAAGTGCCATTCATTTTGAGGCATTTGTCAAAAAGATTGGATCAGTTTGAAAATCCTAGTCTCATAGAATGCTGTCGGTCTGTTTTGAGGTCGTCGTCAGAGTCAAACTTCTGGCCATCGAGGAGCATCTTATTGGGCCCAAATAGTAGAAAATCTGATGTTGCCTTGATTGTATGCTGGCTGCATAAAAACTTTCCAACCGAATCCTTGCTGTTTTGCCCAAACGGGGAAGTAGATGCCCATTCGACTTTTCTATTTGCGGTTAGAAGATCGAGATTTTTTATTATATAAAAAATGATTCGTATAAAAATAATTGCTTTAATGAGAATAATAAAAATATTTTGGTATCTAACATTAACTTGAAATCCCCCCCCAAAAAAATTAAGTTCATCAAAATTGAGTTGGCCATGAATTTTAACATTGAATATGAATAACCTTTCCACATACCTTTTCTCATTTTACGTTGTGCATAGTTTCGAACTAAATAGAGTGAAGATCCTATGCTATTTATATAAATCTAGTTTAGAACAAACATGAATTTGTCATATTTTATTTAAAAAAGAAATATCTGTCACTGAGAGACAGCTTTCTTTAAACTTCCATTAATCGTAATTATTGACTTACCTTAAGGTCATGATGCAAGCTAGCGAAGTATTTATCAATCGTAAAAATGCTTCACAATTAATAATGTAAAGCGAGTAAATAGTATCTGGGGCATATTTCAATATCTTTACTCCCATTTGATAATGAACATGAAATGATGGCAATGAAAAATGAAAATGATGACCGTGGAATGGTTTATTTTGTTCGCTCCTTGATTATGTTTGGCTTAAAAAAGTAGCATAAACATACTGTTAAGAATCTGTAACATTGCTAATCTCCTGATAAGGATAGGTAATTTTACAAATAACACCAACAGATCCCTCATGGGTGTCAGGTCAGAAATGTCTATTCTTGAGACGAACTTGGCGAACATTTGGCAAGTAGATTACCAATTTGGTGGGTTGACCTAACAATGAATGACTCAGAATACTCGAGAATTTTTGTGATATCTTTATTAGGAGTGAAAGTACGATATCTTTCTAGTATCTTCCTAGCCCTGTCACTGAAACTATATAAACTCGAGAGACAAAGTTGAAGTCAGTCAATCGTGTAATTTTTAGTGAATCAGTTAAGTTGAACTGAAGGAGTAGTCGAGTCGAGAGACGTGAGTAATTGCGATTTTTTTCTGAGTGCTTTGTAATATTACAATTGTTTATTACCTTTCTGCTGCTTGTATGCTACTTCTTACTGCAAGTGCTATTTTGCCTAAGCAAGCAAACTCACGCACAACTTCCAAAGTATATGAGCAAGCCGAGGGGGTGGAAAATCTATCTACTGGTTTAATTGCTGAATTGAGTCTTCTTTTCAACATATTTGTTTATCAATATAAGCAAAGAACTAATTTAGTACATTTTTTTTAATTTAAGGACGATGCCGAAGAAGACGATGAGGAAATGCTCAGCGAAATGTCACCATCCATCGAAAACAGAATTAACGAAATAAAGGAGAGGATATCAGAAAAATGTACCTCACGTGAAAAGGGAAAAGTAAGACAAAATATATAAATACTAAAATTATAAATATTAAATTTAACCGCTCTGTTAAATAACGAGCTGAATGGTTCAAAGTTTGAAATTTTATTAACCATTACTTATATTGATTTGCTTTTTAATGCACACCTGGCACTTCTAGCCGAAGAAAAAAAATCCTACGTTCCTAGGCGAAGAAAAAAATATCCTTCTCGCTAAAATATATATCAGTATATTAACATGTATTCACATGCATAAATAAATATAATCAAACATTTGCGAATTAGACAACAAAAAAACTGTTTTTTAAGTTTAAGGAGCATTTAAATTGGATAGAAAGCAAAACAATTTCCATTAATACTGCTATAAATCTGTAATATTGTTTCTATGTATAATTAATGCCATAGAAATGAAAAGAGTCTATGTATATTTTAAAGGCTACTGTATGGATGCCGATCACTACTCCTGATTTTGGCGACACATTTAATTCCGATTTGGCGATTTTGACGATAAAAATATAAGGATGTTGACTTTTCTCTTATGAGCTGAGATTCAAAAATTCTACTGGAGAATTCCATGACCTGTTGATAAGTTTAAATAAGCACAAGATTCTATATCCGAATACGTCGAGTTCTCTGTTTGGAGAGTTGATCGCAGAGTGGGATCTGTATCTGTTAATGCTCAAAGCTATTGTGCTTGTGTTTTTACTTGACGACTTATGGCTTATCACATCGCATCGCCAAATGTTCAAATTTTCCAGTATTCGCCACACGAAGAATTCGTAAATAATAAAAATGAAAAGAAAGCAACCCGTTTTTAAAAATATATTCTGATTAGAGTATTAAAAAGTAACAAAAATAAATAAATAAGAAGAAATTTAGAAGTTAATATAGAAAATGAAATGTGTAAGTCATGGTAGAAATACTCTAAATAAGTTGAAATTTTAATACCATTTAAAAAATATTTTTAATTTTTAACGAAAGTTTAAAAATTTTATTTCGTGTTGTATTCATTATGCCGCATTATAGTACTAATTAGATCACCCCAAGGTTATACAATTTTGTTTTTATTTCCAAATTTTTGATACAAAAGTAGCTTTTTAATTTTTAGAAAACTAATAAAGTTTGTTTTTAATAACTTTTATTTTTATTATTATTATTTTATTTTTTCTTTCTATTTTTTAGTTTTTAATGTATTACATAGTTCATTATTATAAATAAATTAAAATCTTATATTCATTTCTTTTCTCCAAATTTGCTATAAGATGACGCCTCTGACCAGAAATCAAAATTCAATTAAAATTAATCTACTAAATTATATTTAAATACTAAAAATCTTAATTTTTTTTATTGCAATCGGAAATATAATTAAGTGAAAACAGTTTGAAGCTGATGAATTGAAAGAAACTTGAAATGAATTAAAATTGTACAGAAATGGAATCGTTTAGTAGTTTCGATCTTACACATGTAAGGTCAATGACGGATTTCCGACTGGGCAAATTACTCAATTATCTAGGACAGGTACGCGAAAAGAAGGCTCGCAGACAGATCCATTAAAAAATATTATTAGTCCCATTTACAAACAAATAAATTTTAAAAAGATATAAATCTCAATAATTACAAAATAATCCAATATTATTAGCACTTTATGAAGTATGAGTAATTAAAACCTTATCATTTTATTATATTCATTTAATTATGGTAGTATTTATTAATGTTGAACATCTGGATAAATAATATTGTGTGTAAATATGGATGAATCGGAAACATGAGTCATAATAAATAAATAATAATAAATATTGCATTTCAGCAAAATTAATATATATAAAAATTAACATAAAATAAATTACTGTATATTGATTAAACTTGTTAAACTAGAGCTGTCAGATACCTAAATACGCCACCGTATAATATTATATGTACATTAAATTATGTTCATTAGAAGATTTGTTCGTTCTTCCTTTCATTAATAAAGCTCTTTATTCTCCTTCAGGGCTCTCCCAAAGGATTAAATGGCTCAAGTTCAAAGAAGCGCGCCTTTAAAGCTACGAAGCATGATGATTGCCTCGGCAGACATCAGGATCAGTTTATTTATTCAGGAGAAGTGATGGTAAGTTTGCTGCTGAAAAGGTTTGAGCCACAATTGAATAAAGAAGGCAGGTTATGCGCTTGTGATACTTATCGAATACTGTACAATAGGAAATATTTGTACAACTTATAGGAAGAATGTTAGAGAATGATGTGGAGATAATCCCTTAAGGGGAGGCTATAAAACCTTTAAATCTTTAATTTTTCGAAATTTTTTATGATTTCATTTTATAACCGAAACCCTTCTGAACATTTTTTTGGAATTGCACATAAGTATATGTTAATTAGTTTAAAAGATATAGTCAAAAACGTGAAAATCACTATTAACTTTTCACTCATAAACGTTTACTTTAAAATAATTTTTCTCAATACTATATTTTCAGAGATTGCACGCAGTTTAAACAAAAGTGGTCCAATATCAATAAGAAGTTTTATCAATATATCAAGTATATCAATATGAAATTTTCCAAGTATGTTTATATACACACAATAAAGAAAATCATTCAAAATAAGAGTATTATTGTGTACACTTTTTTCAGCACTTGCTAATATCCTAAAAATATTTTTTTAAAGTGCCATCATGTTTTAAGAACATAAAAGGAAAAATAACTCCAATAAATCTATTAAAATGCTTATCACTTTGCATGATTATCGTTTTTTTGGGAGTAAATTGATGTAACTTTTGTTAATATAAGTTGCTTATTTTCTAAAAAAAACATTGCGCGTAAGCAAATTCTATCTTTGACAATTTATACGGAACATGTCTTTTTTCCACATATATCTTAATTAATGAAAATTATTTCATTGACATAAAAATTTATAATTATAAGGTAAAATGCTTTATAAAATTCTGGTAAAAATTCTATTAAATGTAAGGATTTTTTCTTACTTTAGTGAAAATCGCATATGACCAATTTTCGAGATCTGTTCTAGCTGTTAAAGGTATATAGCCCCTAAACAGAGGCGCTCCGGCCGGAGGGTAAAAGGGGGTTTTAATGAATCAGGACGCCAATCATAAGGAAAGCCGTCGGATCAAAATATCATGGCATTTATATCCTTTATCAAAATTAAATATCATGAAAAGGCAAAAAAAAAAAATAAAGTCAATTCCCGGAAGTCACCCATATTTATTAAAACACGAATAATGACTGGAAGCGAGAAAATTATCTTATGTCACTGCCCATTTATTATTTTATCGTCCGTTTCGGAAATGTGCTACCCTATTCATTTAATTAAGAACCCATAGACTTGAGAAGTTTAAAGATTATGTACAAATTTTGTATACCACGATTATGGCTGGCCTTTCGGATCTCTCGAATGTAAGTCCTGTGGAATCATGATGCCATTACAAACGTAATTGTCGGGGGGATCCATATTCTTAATGTACGTTGTCATTCGTGGTATTGCAACTTTATTATCGTACTACACGGATAGTAAACCGAATCTTTCTTCTTTAATGGAAGAAAATTATTCAATTAAGTATTTGACGAAACAACTAAATAGTTTGAATTACATTGCAACAATTATATGTACTATTAAAAATTACGAAATTTATTTAAAAATTATCAACAATTAAATTGGTATCATTAAAAATATTTTTTTTAATTTTAAAATGATGTTAAAATTATTTTTACTCAATAAAACTTTTAGAAGTTATAAAACGCAAAATCTCAGCTACTTTTAATTAATTAAATTAATAATAAAATTTTCAAAAATTGCTTTGAGATGTTCATTTCTTCCCTCCCAAGCGTATTTATGCCAAATGTGATAGCTTTAGTCAAATAGTGTGGCCTGTAAAGTGCTAAAATAACACACACAATTTCTTTTTATGATTAGTAGAATTTTATGAGAGTAGAGATAGATAAGTAGCAATAGCAATAGATAAGTAGTAGAGATAGATAACTGGCAACTGAAAGCACTAAAAGCAATTTCTTTTACTTACAGCTATTAAAATATTTCAAGTTCATACAAGATTTATAATAAGTAACATATATATGTATGTATATAATAAATGGTATATATTTAATATGTTCAGTATACTCATTAGAACGAATTGATTTTTGGATTTTCGGTTGCCATTTATCTATATCTCTACCAATAATAAAAGAGATTGTATGTTTTGGCGCTTTATAGGGCACACTGTTCGAATAAATCTATCAAATTTGGTATAAATATGCACATTAGAAAAAGAATGTACACCTCATATATATTATTTTTTTTTTGTCATAACTGAACATATTTTTCTCAAATGCAAATCCTACAAAAGGTTCAAGTTTATTTTAAGGATTATTTCCATTCGGAGTGTATATTTAAAGGGAGAAAAAAATCTGAAATTGTTGTATCCTGTATTTCAGAATGATGATCAAGATATGTCCTCCCAGGAGTTCGAGCCGCATGTCGAAAGTACCATCAAGATAGTGAAGAAAAAAATATCGAGAACTTCCTTCACTAATGGAAAGAGAAAAGTAAGAATTATCTTGAATCTAAGAAGTAGGATAGTTGAAAAACAAATGCCCTTGCTAACCAAGAAAAATTGTAAATAGTTTGCCTCAGTAAGACAAACTATTTAAGAATTATTTCTAAAAGACTCTTTTGACAACATTCATAAATACGCTCATGTCCATAAATTAAGGATAATGCAGGTTCAGGAAAAGAAAGAGTCAGAAGCAAAACAAAGACTTCATGTATCTGACAAAATTCATGTCATGTATCCGGTCATGTATTCAGACTTATTTGTAAAGTCTATTTATTAAACAAAAGGTAAAGAGCAAAAAAGATACTATATGTTTGATATCATTAATAAAAATTGTAACTTTTTTGTTCCCTGGAGCAAATTACAAAAAAAAAACTATTTACAAAAATTAATATTACATGGTTGGTATGATGGTTAATACATAGTATGTCTCCCAGACGATGCAATACAGTCCGTACAACGCCTACGCATGCTTAGTATCAAATTATCGATCTGATCTTGGGGAATATTCCACCACTCATCAAGCAATGCTCTCCGAAGTTCCGGCAGACATGTAAAAGGTGGTTGACGGGCTGCAACTCTTTGGCCAAGTATGTCCCATACATGCTCTACTGGATTCAAGTCCAGTGAGAATGCTGGCCAGTCCATACGGGTGATATCTTCCGATCGAAGGCATTCATTTACAATATTTGCTCAATGAGGACGGACGTTGTTATTTTGCGTCCATGGCACCCCGAAACAAGCGTACATGTTCCAGAATGACGTCCCGATAGATTTTGCCTGTCATGGTTCCAATTTGAACATGCAGGTCAGTTCTGGAACCCAGAATAATTCCTCCCCAAACAAGCAATCCTGCACCACCGTAACGGTGTCGTTCAGTGATGTTCGCTTGGTGGTAAAGGGTACCTAGCGTTCTCCATATGAAAGTCCGGAGAGAATCAGATTGCAAGCTAAACTTGGAATAGTCGGAAAACATCACACAAGCCCACTGTTGCGGTGTCGACAATTCATGCTCTCTGCTCCAGGCTAACCACAGGCGACAGTGAGTTGTAGTAAGTGGAACACATCTGACAGGCCTACGAGCATATAGACCAATCTGCCCTAAGCGTCTGTACATGGTCTGCCTTGAAACTGTCGTTCCAGTGGCTGAAGAGAGCTCACAAGACAGGTCTGATGCTGTGCTCCCTCTGTTTCTTTTGGCAATAACTGCCAAATACCGATCCTCATTCGGCATTGCAATTGGGGGGCGACCTGTGCTGTAACGTCTACTCACATTACCATTATCTTGAAATCATTGCCAAAGCCTGGAGATGACACTCTGGGAGATTCCAAGTTCCTCGGATACTTACAGCTGGGTACGCCCACATTCCACACGGCCGATAATTCTACCACGTAAAAAAATAATTCAAATTCGTCCTTTGTGTCATAATTATGCGGTTATTGCACTGAAAGGCTTATAAAGCGCTTGCGAACAATTTTGCATCTTTGCCTGTATTCCTTGTACAACACTCTCTTACTCTCTCGTCATTGTGACGTACTATCGGTGTCATCTGGTGGTTTCTTGCAATTTGCATATGATTTTTGAAGATGTGTGTAGTCATTTTACTGGAATATATGTATTTTAGAGTTCGAGTTCCGCATGACTGAATTATCCTTAATTTATGGACATGAGTATATAAAAAGGAGAAACATTAGATCTCTTCTATCTTATACAGGGTACCATAAAGTTGCCTTTTCACCAATGTGATATCTAAGTTTGAATCCAATTGACAGAAAAGAAGACGTTCAAATTCTATTTTCAGATTCCGCCATTGTAATCTGAATCACAAAAAGGGCCTTATTTTCTTAGTATTGCAAAAAGAGAAGATAATACTTCTACTGGTTTAATATGGCATCTATGTTGAGGAAAATCATATTCTGATATAATTCTGTCATTTATTATGATAACAAGAAGTGGTAACATTGGACCCTCCCAACTTTCTTAGTAGTTAAGACTCTGCAAGCGATGTACCTTGCAGTTGAATCATATCTTCTTACTACATTGTAATTTTTATCTGATTTCATGCATAAAAATATGCATTTATTTTTAAAAAAATAGTATCTTGTCATGTCCAATCTAATTTTGCCGCATCAGAGACCAGATAAAGTACCGAATCAGAGACTAGATAAAGAAAAATTATTGATGCGATTGAATTTTAAACAAACGAATTTTTGCTTTAAAAGCAATAGTGACGAAAAAATCATTCAATATAATTTATCCAAATAAACATAACTACTTGTATATACAAATTTAAATGTCAAATGAACACGATTAGTATGAATTATTTAAAATTTCATTGAACTTTTAGATCTTGACTTTTTATTTTCTCGTATACGTAGTATAAAGAAAGTACTGTAATCGTCAAAAACATTCTAATTTGAGATTTCTACGAATCTCCATGTTTTAGACCTCCTTGAGTTTGAAAAAAAAATCAGACCTTTCTGTAGCATGGATAACTTTAAAACGCTTTGAGCCAGACAGTTAAAGTTTGATGTACCTTTGAATTTTTTTATATAAAATTTTGTATTCACACCAAATTTGCAGATTTCTATCAAATTTTGAATAAAATGTGTTCAAAAGAAGTCCGTCTGTTCAAATATAAGTTAACACGATATTTCAAAACGAAGACAGCTGGAGAGATAAAATTCGGCACACTGAATTAATATCTAAAGTATAGACACCTGCCAAATTTTCAACCAAATCCAACAAAAGGTTGATACTTTTCGGTCTATACTTTTTGGAGCTTATAAATGAAATAATTCAAAAACGCGATGATTTAAATATATCAGATTTGGTATGGGATTTAGTGAATTTAAGTGCAGTTTTGTGTGAAGTTTTTGTTTTAATCGGTGAAGAAAAAATATGTCTAAAACACTAATTTGATTTTTGGATACTCTTTAGCATTGCCAAGGATTAATTGCCAAAAAACTCGCCAAAGATAAAACTATGGATTCATTGAAATTGCTGAATTCACGCCAAAAGTTATTTTTTCACAACTCTTGTACGCCAGTGCCATGCAAGGCGTTCTCTGGCATGACAAGTTTATTAGAGAGTATGCGAGAAAAATTAGGATGACCACTTCCACTGTTTTTTTTTTTTTTTTTTGTAATATCCGAATTTTCTTTTATTGTTCCTCATTTTTTCTGTTCTAGATTTCTCCCAAAAGGATCAATGATTCTGTTTCTATACAGCTTCCCAATGACGCTCGAAAAGGCGGCAAACATAAAGACTTATCTAAGAAACATCGAGCTCAGGAAACAAATGCAAGAAGGCTAAAGGTAGCTTAGTACAGCTAAGATTTGAATGTTTTACGATTTATGTTTATGTCGATTAAAGGATGCTAATTTAGATACTATCTAACACCCTTACTAGGAGGGTAATTTTACTTTTCTCTCAAGTATCCTAAAAATAATCTATTTTTAACTCCATACTCCAGCCTTAGAATGTATTCGTCCCCTTCTTATATCAGGTATCTAGAATAAAAGTAGATAAAAACTGTGGCCTATTATAACAAAGATACCTATTAGAATATAATAGACTATTCCTCTGTGAACGGGAAAGCCGACCGAGATTTTTAGGGTTTATACCGTTCAACCGCGTATGCGTACAGTAGTCTGCAAAGAGCACGAAGGCAAAAAGTATTCAATGGGATTGATTAATAAAGATTTACTTTTAAATTCATTTATATTTTAATAAGTTAAATTTAATTATTTTATTTTCGCTTTTTTTAGTAAGTATTAAGGTTTATTGGTTTATAAAGCTTATTACCAATGTTGATAAGTAACTTTGCTGACATAGAAAGCAAAGTTATTGGTAAATAACTTTGTTCCACAAATTCTACCTTTTTTCTGTATCGGCAGGATGGTGTTCCACTATACTAAAACGGAGATATCACCTCGTTTTTGAGTATTACTTTTCACGGAAGTTAGATAGGAAGAAGGTGTCCAATTTCATGGCCGCTAAGATCTCCGGATTTGACACCACTAGATTATTTTACATAGAAATACTTTAAATCTGTTGTATATAAATAAAATCTATGAATCTATGGAGTTAAAGTAACATATCATTTAAAAAATATGTCTAAAAACTATTATGCTAGGCAGCACTTGAAGAGAACTGGATTACTCTTTAGACATTTGTCGAAATCTATTAATATGAAAAGTAGTTAAAATGTTCTCTCTATTTAATTTTTTTTAAATAGTTGAAGCTAATTACATAATAAACTTTACACTTTGGATCATTTTAGCTCGGCAACTTTGTTTATAAAATGGAAGTAAATATATTAATATCTGGAAATTATGGGTTGAACCGATGAAAGTGGATAAATTGAATTCGCATAAATCTAATAACCCTGCATATAAAAGACATAAGAATTTTAATTCATAAGGAAGTATGAGCTAGAAAAACAGTTGTTTTGTAGGGAAATATGTAATAAGGAATACAGTTATAACAGATTGACACAAAATATTACATATTATAAGAAGAATATTGCAGAAAATAAAATTATTTCTATGTCGAGCAACTCTTTAAAAGTTTTTAATTCGTCAGCGACTTTTTTTTTCCCCTTCAGTAAAATTTCTTTTTTAAAAAACTGATCTATATATCTCAAATAATTAAAAAGCGTAAGTAGATAGGCTATAGTACTTCTTTACTTTTCCATATCCGAAGTTTGTAATCATCAAAAAATTCGACGCCAAAATTCTGACGAATATCTACGCTTCAGATCTCGCATAGAAAGAGACCAAAAACACAAACAGACAAAATTTTTTGGGATATTGTCGATCTGTCTGTCTTTGTAATCACAACTAAATAATAGTGTGAGCTGGATGGATGAGATTTGGTTTACACAAAAATTTTATAAATTGAAATCAAATTTTGAACAAAAGTCGTCCAGGGGAATTTCGTCTGTTCGTCTGTCCGAATATAAGTGAAGTGAATAATATCTATAATTACAAAACCTAATGAGCCCAATCGGTAAATTTTTGTATAAAATTTTAGATAGATGCAATTATAGATGAATCAAAAATTGATTAGCTCATTTACATCTTTAAATAAAATACATTAATGGTCAATCGTATTTTGCTTTGTGTAAAAACACGAAAACACGATTATCCTAAAACTTTACGCTTTTATTGTCGGTTTTTCGACGAGTTTCTGTTTCTAGTACCCTTGCAATAAAACTATGAACTGAAATGCTACCTGATTCTGATTCCTGATACTCACAAGAGCATGTGGGGAATAATATTTTATTAGGGAGTATATGAGAAAGTTGCAGGGAAGTCACCGTCGCTGGACTTAATATACTGACCACAAAAACTTAAGAAGTAGTTCTCATTATAAAGAATAAGAACAATTAATGCTATTGATTGACAAAACACAAATTCTGAAAAGTAATTAAAAGTTGGGCATTTAATATTTTGATAAAATGAATTATCAATTTTATATATTATCTGAAAACACGACAATCATTTCTTCACATATACATGATTTCAGGAAAATGAGAAATTTGCTGAGAAGTTTCCGTCTCACTCGGGAAACAGAATCAAAACCATGGCCAAGAAAACATCGCCAATAAAACTTCCAGAAGTTAAAAGAAAGGTAAAAATCCATTATTTATTTATTCTTTACTTTCTCGTATACGTAGTATAGAGAAAGTATAGTAATCGTCAAAAAATTCAAACACGAGAATTTGACGAATTTCTAAATTGCAGACCACCTTGAGTTCGAAAAACACATTTTAGGCATTATGTCTGTCTATCTGTGACAAAAATAATTCTAAAATGTTTTAAGCTAGATAACTGATATTTGGTATATAGTCTTAACATCAAATTTTTAGATTTCTATCAAATTTTGAGTAAAAGCAGATCAGAGAAAGTTCGTCTGTCCGAACATAGGACAGAAAAGAAACATATAAATTCAGTACTCAGATTTAACATCTATAGTGTAGTCACTGTCAGATTTTGAATCAAATCCATTTACTTTATCTGTCTTTTTTTTTTCAAAAACATATAAACGCAATAGTTTAAAAATGCAGAGACTTAAATATATCAAAACTGGCATCGGATTTTGTGAGTATATGTGCAGCTTCGTGTTAAATTTTTGTTTCAATCGGTAGAGAGAAATGTGTTTAAAGCACAAATTTGTTTTCAGATACTATTAACCGCATTCCAGTGATTAAGCGCCAAATAACTTGCCAAGACTGGCACGATAGATTCAGTGAAAATGCTACATTCACGCCAAAAATTAATATTTTTGTAACTGTTATACACCATAGGCATATAAGGCATTCGATATAGTTTGGGCAGATCACTCTGGCTGGTTCAGAAATAAAAACTGTGGTTTTGGTTCTGTGGGCTTTTCCCAGAGAACTAAAACATTGTATCGGCAAATTCCATTCTAAAACTACATAAAATCAAAATACTTTATCAAAATCTTTCTTTTCTGGCTTCTCTTTTTGATATGCCGTGCCGTGCTCGTTATGTCTTTTAGAAAGAAATCTTGATAACAGATAAAAATTGGATTATTTCGTTCAATTATGAAGAATAAAAATTGCTAAAGAACACCACGCCTACTTCTTCAAAGAATATTATATACTATATTGTATGTATTGTATATATTCCTTTTCTGAACATCGATAATTTTTTTCGATTTTAGATACATCGATAATTTTTAGACTTCAGATAAATTTTTAGATCTTAAATCTACTTCAAAAATATCTCCACTCTTTAGATCTCCTTTAGTTCCATAAACACATTTTTCAAACAATAACTGTCTATTTATTTATTTATAATAAAACTTGCACACACAAAATAAAACAATGACCTTATATCATCAGTGCATTTAATTACCAGATTTCGATCTTATAAGATCGAAATTTGGTACGCGGTCTTCTTTTCAAATTTATAGAATCCTATTTTATAATTAGAAAAAACTTTAAAACATCAGACAATAACTTTAAGTCTGCAAAAATAATAACTTAAAAAATAATACTGTTTTAAACTAAACGATTGTTTGTATTTCCCTTAAAAATATCTAAAACCTGTCTAAATAATCTCTACACATAAAAAAAAAAAAAAAAAACATATCTAAAGCGAATCCTACATAAGATATACTGAAGTATTTGATCGCAAATTGTTAATGACGAACTGTCATATTTCGGCAGTGTGCAATGGAATATTTTATAAATACATGGAAATAATTTTAAAAAGAAAAGGAAATTTTAAATAATTTTTAAAAGAAAAGGAAATAAATAATATCTTCAATTTGTTTTCCAACGCAATTGATTTTTACATCGAAATATATCGAAATTAAAAAAAAAATTAGTTAATTCCCAACTTTTTCTTTTAGAGTTTAAAAGGATTCACTGAAGAAGATATGGATGAATTCAGTGATTCTGATGAAATCGTAAGTGTTCTTTTTAAACACTTCAATTTAATTTCTTTCATGCCGATAAAGATGAAATTTTATAATCGATTTTATCCCTCCTAACTTTCTGCTTAGTTGAATATCTGAAATTTTATAGAAGAGCGTGCCATTTTGCTCAAGGACTACGCTATAATAATACAATATTTTAAAAATTGGAGAATTTATTTGACGATTAATCAATTGATTTTTAATCCATATGAAAATAGCCACCATTTCGGGAATATGAAGTATTTGATTAAAAATTATTGCTGCTCCATGCAGTTAATCTACTGCATGGAGCATTAAGCAGAAAAGTTATTATCTGAAATTGTAGCAGTTACATGAATCTACTACCGTCTCTTTTGATACAACAAATGGCATTACCTTATTAACATCAAGGTATATTTCCCATGATCCTTCTTGGGACTCATTATTAGATTGTATTCTAAGTGAGTGTCATGTATTTTTCGTGTACGTGTGAAATGTGGAACTTAGAAAATAATTAAATAACTGTTTCTGAAACTCGCCTACCTCATAATGAAGCTATAAAGAGACTTGTCCCTATACAAAATAAGTTTTTCTAATTCTTGCATATAAAGTATAGAATTTTACATAGCAAAAAAAAAAAAAATCATTGAATTACCGGAAAGTGCGATTAGTCAGTGGCATAGCAAAGATAAATGGCGTCAAAAGAACGAGCACCTTATTCCTTTTTTTCCTATATTTGATTGAAAAAAAAAAGTATCCATACTAACATTTCGTTCATCCGACATCTGGTTTCTTACTTTCCACCTCATAATACATACAAAGGAAATTTATTGTAATCGCAAAACAATTCGATTTCGCGATTTTATGCATCTCAACGTTTCAAATCCTCCCGCATCTTAAAACTATTTTTCGATTTATGTTTGAGAACATGATAAAATACAAATGTAATTAGTTGAATCAAAAAAGGGCAAATAGAAAAGGGCCAGAATTTTTTTTTTTTTCAAAAGTGCTGAATGTTGCCGAAATTCCATTTCTAAAAGCTATTGTAAAGAAAATATCCAAATCCATCTAATAAGTATACGGTGAAAAGTTTTACAGACCCAATAACGGATAAAGACGCTTTATTCTACACAAATACAGTATACTCCCGAGTATCCGGCCTAATTTTCTTTTATCATAATTAAGTGAGGAAGGCAAGGCATTGCATTGGCAACATTTCCAAGGCATTAGAAGCGGGCATCTTTTCCAATCCTCCTACTTGTTGTGTGCAAAATACAAAGGAACTACTGGTATTTCTCTCCACTATTGACTAACTCCCGTCTCTGCTCCACCGTTTTGTATAGTTTCCGTGACAGGATATCGAATATTAGAGAACAAATACCAGAACTCGAGTTTTAAAGAAGCTATCGCCAGATTTTCGAATGTTTTGGGTTATTCAGTTTTGTCGCCAAGGCCGAAAGTCATTAACTTTGCATCCATTCCCGTAAAACTATCTTCCTTATGAGGGGACCGAGCAGGTAAACGCATATTAATTTATAACAGTATATATATTGTTTTAAACGTAGCATATCTAATAAGTTTGAAATTTCTGTTTGTTATTTCAAAAACTA
>JAPMOR010040634.1:0-21503 GCA_026543865.1 Argiope aurantia | reverse complement strand
TCTATCGGTTTCTGTTGACAATGCTTTTCGCTCTCAACCAATTTTTTTAAATAAATTTATTTATTCTACTTTAAATATTCATACACTTCTACTTATTAAGTTTATTTCTTACTCGTGTACTGCCACCTTATCAAGAAATCTAAATAATATTGACATTGAAACAATGTTAAATAATCTTCTGCCATGAGTCAATAAAAATAGTTGGTAAAAGTATAAGTAACAAATCTATTGTGCCCATTCCGTTATCAAAATAGAAATATAAAGCTACAATTGATTCCAGTGCTAGATTAAATCCAATATTAGAATTAGAAAAATTTTGCATTCTTTTGCAGAATAAGAATGCTCATATTTATTAACGAAGTTTCAAACTATCATTTCAAAAATAGCACTTATGTATTCCCTTTATTTGCTGTTTGTCATAATTTATCTTTGTTCCTTCTAAATTTATTTGAAACTGTACAAAAATTATGTTCAGACTTTTGTCTTTAAATTTATTCCATTCAATATAAGAATTATGGCAGACAGGATTTTATTGAAAAGTCCGGAAGAGTTATTAAGCATTCGAATGTATATTTGTATTTTCTCTTTCCAAAATAGCTTCCCATTCTTTTCAGAATCTTATGACTGTCATTTTCGAAGACTTTTTTCTATTAGAATACAAGTTCTCTGCAAGCGGCTTCAGTGCCATCTAGTGATTGAAACGAAAATAAATCTTTATTAAAAAAGCTGTTTTCTTTACTTAAAAAAAATAAAGGTTTTATATTTGAAGATTCTTGACAGTTTCGATAAGAAGTTCGAGTTTCAAACAGCAGCTGCATAGGAAATCATTTCAATTGGAGCTCTATATCTTCAAAACATCGCTTCATTGATATATATTTTTTAATTTTTCAAACTTAATGATAAATAAAAGTGTCTATATTTTTTGTTTGTTTTCATTGGAATTTTGTTTTCAAAAATGATATCACTTGAATGGATGATTAGCTACAGATGAAAGACAACTGAAATAAATCAATTTTATTTTGACTTCTCATAATAATTAGCAATCTTTGAAAAAAAAAGTTGTATAAATTGGAAAATTTTCCCCAATTTCCCTCTAGTACAACCGATAATTTTTATCTTTGATATTTTTACATTTTAATTACTTAAAATATATAGATTATTAATACCATTTTTTTAAAAAATGTTAATATTCAGAGCGAAATTTTTTAATTCTTATACAAAGAACTTTAATCTGTTATATAAATGTTAAAATCCATGATGATTAATAAGCTAATTACATTCATCCAAGTAATTATGCATTCCAAATACAGCATGATACCAATTTTCTGAAATTATCAAGTTTTGGAAATTCAGAAAGTTGAATTGTCAGGAAAAGTTGAATTGGAAGATGGAGATAGGTATAACTTAACATTTTAAAAGAATCATAATCATATTTATGATTATGATTCCATTAGCACGTACTATCTTCCTAAACTCTTTTCCTCCTCCGCAAATTCTTTTCCTAACAGCACACAGAAAATGGGTAACATTATGTTGGAATATTCTACAATCTTGCATGTAAACATGCGCACAATGTTTAACATTAATTATATTGACTTTGACGAAGAACATTTGCAAAAGGAAAGAGCATAATAGTAAAGATTTAAAAATTGGCTATGTTTGGAATTTCTGAATAAATAATGATGATAGTTTTACCATATTAATTCTTCTTAATAATATCAAATTATATTTCATCGAACAATGGAGATATTTAAGGAAGGTGAGTTAAATATTTTTAATTCTAATCTGTTTTACGCAGTTCGTGATATATAGATATTCGGAGAGATCAATCTGCAGAATTCAGATTTTCCTGGGCAAACTACGAATGCTTGAAAATACTTGAAATACGTGCTGATGGAGTTAAAAGATAGGAATTTATTTTGATAGTGCATTGTATTGGTAATTTCCGATTTATTATATTATGAAATGTAAATTGAAATTAAAATGATATTTCACTACAAATGGTGCATAAATTATATATTTACGCATGAATTCTGGAGAACAAGTAAATGGAGGAAAGCAAAATGTTCAAAAATCTTATTTTCTTATGAAGTAAAATTTTTTAGAATAAAGATAAAACATGTTATCTTATTGATAAACGGGAAAAATGATTTAAAAATGTAAATGCTGAAATTATCATATAATGTTTTGCTTGTATCAGAAGATGCTGCAAATGGCCACTTAGAATTTTAGAGAAGATGACATTTCACAGTCTATCAATTAGTTTAAAAATTAAATGGGTATTCGTTACCGTTACATGGCGTTATTTTGAATGGCAACGTTTTATAAACTCCGGCACTTCATAGGAGAAAACCATTACTTTTGATCAACGCAAAATGGGCGTCGAATAATTAGTAAACATAAAAATGACACGGAAATTATTGAAATCAATTATTGAAATCATTATTGAAATTATAAGGAAAAAAATTCCTTATAATTTTAATAAAAATCTGCATTGATAAATAATTTGAATAAGCAGTTATAATAATTACTGCATCTAAGGTTTATCAACAGAATCAGTCGCGGATTTAGGTATTTTGTGGCCTTAGGGAGTTATGAGAGATCACTTTTAATAAATTGATGAATGTAGTTTCCTATTTCAACATATATTTAGCATGCTAAATGTTAGCTTAATTCTTTTTATTTCATTAACTTTGCAATTATGTATAACTATATTTATTATGTATTTATTATCACTAAATATTTCGACATCCACGCATTTATGAATTATTATTGAAGCAGAAGCTAGGCGTTTATTAATATTTTAATGATTAAGGGAACATAACGACACATGTAGGGATCTGAAAAATTAATAAAGTATTAATATTGTCTTAATATTTTATCAGTCATGAATTTGTATTATTTTTTATAAATTTATTTATTTGCTAAGTTTTTTTAAGCAGCTCCTTAGCAATCGTTTTTCAGCCTTGATACTCTAAGTAGCTGGCTGCCTAGGTTGACAAGGAAAAGCCAACCTAGGCACCTATATGTACTCTGTTTACTGTTACTGTTGTTATGCTGTTCTTTTACTGTTTATTGTTTGTTTATACTTTTTTTTAAAAAAAGCATGTAGAACAAACGCAGAGGATATTAGATAAAAAAAGGGATTCTGATTTAGATAGTTCGGTTAAGAAATGAATATAATTCAGAAAATCATTATTACTAGAAAACGGGTTGATCACTGATTATTCAAAAATACATTTTCATTTTTTTACTCTATTTTTGCAAAGTTTCTTAAGGTTTCGTTAAAAGTGCGACCAATAGTTTTCTTTTTAATAATGTAAAAAAAATCATTCATATATCAACGTTCTACATATCTTGAATACAATCTATCATTTATTTAGTTTCCTTTCCAAAAATCCTAATACTGAATTATCAGAAGGACAAAAATAGATATGTTACAATCTTTTCCAAACATTGAAGTCTTTTTTTTTAAAGTTAGTACTATTTTTAGAAAAAGGGAAGATTTCAGGTAGCCACTAAAGATAAAGTTCAAAGGGAACCTTTTACATTCACTGCAACACTTTCTTCAATGGAGGAGGAGATAATGGACTAAATAAGCTGACATAAATCATTATCTCTTTCCGTTTTTTGTCCTCTCACCTCAAGAGATCTGTTCGAAAATCGTTGAGTGTTAAATTTATCTTAGAAAAGACCTTTAGGTTTTGAATCCGAATGGTTTTCAGATAATGGTTCTTGAAATAGCTATTTCTGAAAATCGTTTATTTTTTCAACTTTTCATTTCCTTTAAATAATTATTCATGTACAGAATTCTATGTTGAAATACTATCTAAACGATATGGAATATTTTTAAAAATTGTTTTTGAAATTTTAGAAAATTACGTGAAAATATTTGTACTTTCTTAGGTTATTGTCATATTTTCGCAAAAAAAGGTTAAAATTGAATATAAAATCTAATTTTTGGAAATTTTTATAAAGCAGGCCAGCTGTTGATTTATCTACAGACTAGAGCGCCTCCAAAATTGGTAGAAACATTTATGAAGACATATTAAAAGCGACTCTGCATGAAACAAATGTTTCTAAAATCATTAATACAAGAAAATATAGTGCTGGTAATTTAAAATACGGGTTAAAATTCAAAATGTGCTGCTTTCACTATATGGAGACATTCCACATAGCTTTCACTATGTGGAGAAATCTAATAAAAGCAATTTTGGGGTCGGTTAACCTCTCATATTAAACTAAATATGAAGAAATATATTTCAAAGAAAGATTGGAAGATTTTATCTTTCAAAATCTATTAATAGTCCTCAGGATCTCTATCGTTTTTAAAAGTGGCACTATTTTCCATCGAATGAAATCATTTAGATCACTTACGAAACTCACAGATAGCACTCCATGATTAGATTCTTAAGCTAAGCGAATAGATCAAAGCTTTTGTTTTATTGCTAGCATTTGAGTAATTATGAGAATTAATAACCGAAATACTTTTCTTGAAGACTTTTTAGAGGTAACTAATCCAAATTTGTGTAAATTAAAAGTTGAATTTTCTTAGAATCAGTCTTGCTATCACAATAATTTTACTTAAAAGGATATTCTCTGTAGAATTTCTAATGATTTTAATTCATTAGATGTCCGATAAAATTTCAAGACATTTGCGGCAGAATTTATCAAATCTTTCTATATGTTGACTGTTAATTGGTTTTTAAACTTATTTCATCAAGAACCATCTTAGGTAAAGTAAAGCATTGCTGTTGTATTTAAATTCAGTGTATTTATATTTATATGATACTTTTTTATTTAAAAACTTGACGATTTTATTTTTTAACAAAGAATTTTAAGAAAAAGAAAGACTTTTTATGTGAAACGAAATAAAACATATTCAAAGAAAACGTTTTATCTAATTAGGATGTAAAAGAAATTTGTATGATAAGAGATAAAACTAAGTAAAGAAGAATTAAATGAATTATTTATATTAATATTATATCATTGTGGATATCAGTAATGAAGTATTGAATGAAGTATTGAAAATGTATTACAAAATTTGAATAATGAACATTTTTATTACATTCATTTATATAACTTTTGACAGCTGTCCATAGATTACATGAGTTAAAAAAATATTTGTATTTTTAAAAGCATTTGAATCATTTTTATTAAGAATATAAACAAATCTCAAAAAATATTGAAAGCAAACAAATGAAAATTTAAAAGGGTTTGAAATTTATTTTGTACATTTACTGCCAAAATAAATTATATAAGATTTATAAAAGAGAACAAAATTGATATTATTGCAGTTAAGAGCGTTAATACTAAACAGATAAAATACACATTTTTTTACGTATTTTATGCATCAAAATCTTCAGTAAAAAACATCTAATTAATAAGGAATATAAAACCTTATTAAAAACTTAAAAGAGTATTTGAGAGAAAAAAAAAGTGTTAATTTGAAGTGAAGATGAAATGTATTTTCTATTTTCTTGTATTGTCAACATGAAATCTTCTGTTTAATTCAATAAAATTTAAATTTACCAGAAAGTACATTAAAACATTACAAACAAGATATTTACACTATATTAAAGTCTACAGTATATATAGCATTGGAATAAAGTATAGTTTATAAAGAACATAAACTATTTCCATTGTTCAATCAATCAATCAAATTCAATCTTGTCCTTTTTATTGCTAAAATGATTTTTTTTGTAGAATTTGATAAAATTTATTTGAACTAATTCTATTATAAGGAATTATATCAAGACATGAGCAATGAAACAGTTCACAAAAAATATAACACAGATATAATGTATATTTTATTTATAGTTTTAAGAATTTTTGAAGCAAATTAATGTTGATTCGTAGTAATTATTTTATATTTCAATTATTTTCAACTAAACTGTTTAAAAGCGTGCGTAAATAATATTGCAAATAATTATAATAGAACTTCATGTACAATATTCTGATTTTTCTGAAAAGTATTTAAAGTAAATTGTAGATTTATATGTAATTATATCAATATAATACTCAGTTTTTTTTCTGTAATTAAAACTCACAATTTTATTATTTATAATTTCAAACAAAATATTTTGTTATGGGAATATTACTTTAATGGATCTTATTCAATAAACCGTTAATAAAATTTGCATTTTATAATAATTTTCTTCCAAACTGCACAAGAGATTTTTTTAACATATTTACAAGTATCTTTTAGCTTACAATTTTACATCTTTTTATGTTTCAAATTATCTAAATAAACAGTTGTATTATATCCATGAAAATTATTATGTACAACGTGCATCATTACAAATGCATTAACTGTTTCCGTAAGTGAAAGTCTGTGTGATCTTCCATCATTGGAAAGACAGATGGTTGAATCCTTCTTGGGAACAAACAATAATGTGAAATGTAATTTTCATCATCTTCATAATCTTATGATATATGATTCTTCTTAAACTAGATGAATATTGTTTTATCTATTATTTAATTCATGTTCCATAGGCCAAGTTGTTAAAGACTTTACCATTTCATCATCATTTTTTTCAGATCTATGGGTATCGGCATCGGCACTGGTACGAAGATACCCTTAACGCCAAGGAATTTTGTAGATGATCCACTGTCAGCGTATTTCTTCATAGCTTTTTTCATCCACTTTTTGTACCCCGCCATACAAGGGTTCGTACTGCAGAGCAACAGTATCGTAATACAAAAGAAAGAGACACTTAGTCTTCTGGAATCCATTCTTCTAAATTCTGAAAGGAAGTGAATAAAATTCTTTTAATAACACACACAAAGTTAAAAGTATTCTTTTTCAATGAATGATTAATGTATTCCTTATTTAAACAAGTAATAAAGTATCTATTCATGGGAAGTATCTTCGGAAAAGAATTAAAATATTTCGTTTCGAACTAGAAAAATTAAATTATCCCTATTCAGAGACATATTTTCGAAAATAATTAAAATCTTTCTTTTCAAACAAGAAATAAAATATTCCTATTCCAAGATGAATTTTTGAAAAAGAATTAAAATATTTCTTTTCAAACAAGAAATAAAATATTCCTATTCCAAGATGAATTTTCGAAAAAGAATTAAAATATTTCTTTTCAAACAAGAATTAAAATATCCTTATTCGAGATGTATTTTCGGAAAAGAATTAAAATGTTTCTTTTCAAACAAGAATTAATAGATCCTTATTTAGATATGTATGTTTGGAAAAGAATTAAAATATTTCTTTCCAAACAAGAAAAATTAAAATATCCCTATTCAGAAAAGCATTGATAGAAATTATTCAGAGGAAAAGAATTAAAGTATAAGGATACTTTAATCCATAAATATTCAGAAAAAAAAGAATTAATATACCCTTTTTTTAAAATAAAGAAATAAAACTAAAATTTTTAAAGGGCATTCAAATTTGTACATAAAGAAACGTGGAAAATAAATTACACAAAAATATCTCAAAAATTAATTATAGAGGAAGAGTTCCAAGTATAAACATAATTCAGACTATAGTGGAATGTGAAATCAATAACTTTATAAGATTCTTAGATGAAAATGTAACCATTTATTTCACTAATGAACATCTTAATTACGATTTATTGTAACTATTTTATATTTCTTCGGATACACCGTGTCATTATAGAATCATAGCATGACGCCACCTATTAAGATGAGAAAATATGCTCGAGCTTCAGACATAATCTCATAAAGTTACTCTAAAGGAAATTTATTGGAAAAGGCCAAACGATTTTAAACACCTTTCATTAATTAATTTGAATAATTCAAAAAATTTATTCAAATATAAAAACTGAGAATACTTAAGATAAATTTTCTGAAACTTCATTAACTGATCTTTACTTGAAAAATTGAAAATAAAAATTTGAATTTAAAAAAATTTGCAAACTAAACTCGTTTTCGACTGGTACAATGAATAATACATTCAGGAGAAGAAAACAGCCATTTGAAGTGGAAAAGTTGTTGCTCATTAAGCTTTAATAAATTCAGTAGTTTCCAACTAAGATTTCTTCGATAATTTATTACTAGGAGTTGAAAGTTTGGGATATATTAGACTTTTAAGCAATTAATAAGGTATTTTTTTTAATAAACGGACATCTTTGCTCTCGAATTTGCGGAGCCATTATTAATTATCACTTGCCATTTCCCCACTTTTTGAAATTTTCTTCTGTAATTTATCTGAATTTCATTGTATAGTTATTTCATACAAAATAAAGCCAAACTAAACACTATTTTTCTGCCGTATCTTCTAGAAATATGGAATTTTATTTACGCAACTTACATCGAACTTGTCTTCTAAATTCTGATTAACTTTGGAAATAATTGCTAAGTTTTAATTAGCTCGTTAACGAATTCCAAGAATTGTACGGTGTAATAAATATTCGAGCTCAGTATAATGAGTGTACCCTTTTTTATTGATACCAAAATAGTATTCTTAGAATTCTGATAATCGAATGAAGAATGGTAGATCGAATTGTTCATACTGAATATGGCAGAAAAAAATAAATAAACATTATCTTTATATCTTTCTTATTTAAAATTCGAACTACATAAAAAAAATGTCATGGTTTAAGAATGCTGAAATGGCAACTATAGCAACCTCATTGCAAAAGCCTCTATCGCAGCTGCAAGTATTTCAGAAATTTCTACAGGGCTCACCAATCATGCGCTTAGACAAATGAATCGAAACTAGAGGTGTGAACCTCTTGTATTAGTTCTAAATATTTCAAAATATGGAATCGCCACTTGCTGTTTCATTTCTTCCTGCGTTTGCTAGCTTAACTGGATGACGTTTCCGACCATACTTTTCTTCGTGGATTTAGCTTGTTTTTATATTTCCTACCTCTTCTAAAAGTTGCATGCTGGATTTTGTATTACCCTGAAAGTTCTTTTTTAAGTTATCAACGTTCCTCCCTCCATTCCATTCTTCATTTGACAAGTTCCTCATGTTACCCCTGGGAAATTTTCTTTCCAATTTGAGGCTTTTATTTTCTTTTTTATACCCTATCTTTTAACTGATTTGGTCGAAGGCAATAAGATTTTATCTATACTAACTCATACCGTTAGATGAGTAAAGCTACAATACGTTCTATATAAAGAGCAACTTGATATTCGGAACACCATTTGCTTTTAATCGTTGTATATAAGTATTGAGTAAATATATCGAATATTTTAGGCTAGAAAAATTTTAAAAAGCCGTCAATGGTATCCTCACCATGATAATCAGAGTTTTATGCCACGCTACCATGAAAGAAATAACCTGTCATCTTTTTCAAATTGATGACAGCAAAATAGTTGAGCAAGAAAATGGAAACTATTGATATAAAGGAAGGAAAAGCGCTGATCAAAGACTTTCTGAAGTTTTCCTTGTCAGTGTTAAGAAATAATTGATGAAACTTAATTCTGTAATGGTGAAGTTTCAATGCTTTTGGAAGAATCTTCTTGATACATACTTACCTGAAACCTTTTTATTTATCATTGAACTTTTATAATACAATAAGAACTTTAATTTGTATAAATTCCAACCATAAAAATGTTAATTTATGTATTTGAATTGATAAAATCGCTAAACCATTTCAAAGCTATCGATTTAGCTGTGATAATAAATTGAAAAACACATATATACTGATGATGAGTTGAGAACCGTGAAACAAATTAATCCTCTATACAGGGTGTCTCAAAAACCTTGACCGCGGCTTTTATTCCTTAAATATTGATCATAGACATATATTGTAAATTACAAAGTTGCGTAAAAATTGTACAAAATGTTATGAAATCGATTAAAATTTTCAGAAGATTAAACTTTAAAAAATACAAACTTAAAATTTCTATATGAACCCTATTAAAAAAAATCCTAGTGAGTAAAACCTGCCCTGTCATATAATAAGGTCATGTACAAAATTTCAGAATTTTATCACGAAAAGTCTCAAAGATATATTAAAACAAAGTTGGAGAAGGATCAATCACAAATTAAAATGTAAATATTTACAGCTTCAGTGCAGATGACGTGACGCAGGAATGCACCATAAAAAATTAATTATGCTTCTTTCTTTAGTTTTAAATCCAAATTTTAAAATCTGTGCTTCTTGGAAAATATTTTAAAATTCTCTAGCATGAACTACAGAATATAATTTAAAAATAGTACAGTCAGTGAACTTGTAAAAATTCTTATGTAATTTTTCATTAAAGTAATCTTTCCTTATGTAATCTTTTCTTTATGTAATCTTTCCTTTATATAATCTTTCCATTTAAGTTATTTCTACGCATTTTTAATACTTTTGAACCAATAAATAGTAAAGTTATTATTTATTTATTCAATCATTACTTTCTTCGTTAATTTGTGTACGACCCCTAAAACACGAGCATCCGACATGATTTTTTCTCTTTGCGAACTCATATCCAGGCATCGAAAAGTGGGTTAAGTCAGCATTTATGTAGTTTCATATCTTTGTGACTCTTTGGGATAAAGTGCTGAAATTTCGTACATGACCTTATAAGAGGATGCGGCACATTTTACTCATTGGAATTTTTTTGTACGGGGTCTGTACAAAAATTTAAATTTATTATTTTTTAAAGTTTAATCCCTTGAAAACTTTAATTAATTTCATAGCAATTTGTACCTTTTTTTATGCGACTTTGTAATTTACAGTATATGTCAACGATCAATATTTGAGGAATGAAGAAATGGATGAATGCAATGGATTTAATGAAGCAATGGATAAACAAACATAAGGAAATAATCTGAAATAGACTAGTTATATTTTAATTAAAACATGAAGCTATCTATGTCAATTATTAATGTTATTCTTGTTAAAGATTAAAATCAGTTAATAAAAATAACATTTTTGTTAGAAACATCCGCCACTGATAGATGGCTTTTCAGTTACAGCTAATCATTGGAAAAACAGAAATAATATGAATATTTTCGTAAATTATTTATGTGTATTTAACTTAATGTCTTGTATTTTGGAAGCGCACGGTAACTTACAAGGGACTCCAGAAGATGAAATCCCACAGCAAAAATTCAGCAAATACGGTGGGAAATTCCTACTATCGCTATTAATGTGAAAAAGGTTGAAGCAAAGTTAAGATTGGTAAAGTTATCTTCCAGTAAAAGAAAACTTAACTATTTCAAGAAGTCAAGGCATCGACCATTAATCAAACAGAATAACTGAATTAATTATTAATTTTTTAATTAATTATTGATTACAAATTTATGACAAATTTAATTAATTACAAATTTATGACAATTACTATTATGCGATTGGATTATAGTAATGGTCATAAATTTGGACTAGGCTTTAGACGCATCGATTTGAAATAATTGAATTAATAATTTATTTTGTCACATTTTCATTGTACACATTAAAACTACAGTGTAAACAGGTTCTGAGAAACATCTAGTGTTTCAATTAAACGACGAAAATGAGTTTTTTTTTAATATATCACTTTTTGAATTTATTACTATATTTCTTTCTACAGATGACATTGCACCGATTAACGCTCTAAAGGTTTCATTTTCTAAGAAGCTTTAAGAATGAGGAAAATAACAACCTTTGAAGTTAGATTTTATATCTTATGGATGCAGTAATTTATTTTCAGTAATTTTTTTGGAATAGTTTTGTCTCAAATTATTTATCAGTTTTTCATTTATATATATAGAAATTATTAATAAAACAAATGACTGAGTCATGTAGGAATACATTTCAATATTTTATTACTATTTAATGATTCCGTGTCTAAGTAAAAATAGAAGTATTTTTCCACGATTATTCATTAGGAAATAAATAAGATTCATCTGATCTTTTATTCAATTTTTTTTCATACAAAAAATAATTTTATGACGCCTTTATGAAACTTGAGATAGCATTAAATATTTTATTTTATTTTGGACACATTGTTTAATTTTCTGTTATTCTAATTTTATGTTTCAATACACACATTTAATAATCGCGAACAATATATAATCTATACAATATATAAGATAAATCTATAATATATCGCAATGAATAAAGCACCTATTAATTGATACTTACTTTCATTTTAGTTACATCATAAAACCAAGAGATTTTGAATTTACTTTGTACGATATTTTTTCAAAGAAAGTTGATTAAATAAATATAGTAAAATTTAAGTATCATGGAAAAAAACTTCAAAAAAGTAATTATGAGCTTAAGATTCGATTAAAAGTAATAAGTTACAAAAACAAGGATTGCAAGATCGATAATTTCAAAGATGAATTAACTCTTTCGCCGTCATCTGTCCGCGAAAATTTCTGTTTTTCCCCTGTTTTCGCCGTATTAGAACAAACAAAAATGAAAACTCAAACAAGTAAACATTTACAATTCGTTTTAAATGTTTAAAAGTTTTAAAATGCAGAAGAAAACTTGAAGCGCGTTACAACCGCCCAGCAGAGGTTTCACTTGAACGCGCTAGACGCGTTACGGACGACGAAGAGATTAAAATATCAAATTCAGATCATTGCAAAAAAAAAAAAATCAGAAGTCAAAATTAAAAATTAGCTATCAAATCAACGACAAAGTTCTTTCGTTTTTTTAAAAATCTTTATAGGATTTTTTCAAAAAATTAATAGTCTTCTTTTTTAACCTCCTGATAAATGCGTTATCATGGGATGAAAAATTCAGCAATCAAAAACTTTGTCTTTGTCGCTGTATTCTTTTAACCTAATTTTATTATCTAAATCAAGCAGGTTTTTTTTTGAAATTTGAAAGTAATTCTATTGCAAAAACGTTATATGATTCTTCAGGAACTTAACTACAGTTCCCTAGAGAACAAATAAAGATTTTCTCTAAGTAACTATCCTATGTTCAATCCTAAATTCTCTTAATAAATAATAAAGGCAACAGATAAAACTAGAAGCAGGATAAAACTTACTTCAGTAGATCCAGCGGAGCCAAGAAGAAAAATTACCAGGATGTCAACCTTAAATACTTGTGCATGGAGTCCCCTGAACTTGCCTTAATTTAACAAATGAAGGTTTCTTCGGATGACCTGTTTCGTGACAAATGCGAGTTCGGGACGAGTCAAAGGGACCAAAGCGATTTCATTGCCACGCAAGAAGGAACTAATTTTACCGTAATGTGTTTATTTGGCACTTTTCGTGAGTCTCAGATGCTTAAATAAATCGATCATCCACGTAAAGTAAGAACTTTTTTGTTTAGATGTAAGTAAATAGAGTGGTTTAATGTTAGCGAAGTGCTATAATTATAAGGAAATTGTTTGCAAATTGCCGTTAAATTTAAATTACTATATCCTTCTTCAGACTTCTACACAGTATGATGAGAGTTAATGGAGAATGTGATTTCTAAAATTCTTCTTCCAGATTCTTCTTAATTCCAGATTTGTTGCTCAAAAGAAAGAAGCACAACAATTAATACCGTAAAATTTATTAAGACGATGTCAAGGATGTTATATTAGAACACATTTAAAACTGCTTTTTGAATTAAACTTTCGTTAGTGAACTAAAAAATAGAAAAATATTTTTGTATCAATGATATGGAAGTTAAAATTAAATAATGTAAGTATCAGGCTCTGACAGAAATTCTTAAAGTAATTTTATTTCTTATGATATATATTAAAGCTTAATTATCTTTTGTAATTCTCTGTGATTCACACTTTTACGATTTTGTTTCATTTCCAGATAATGATAAATATAAAAATAATGACTTTCTACTTTTATGAGCATTATTTGAAACGTGTTTTTTTATGAAAAAATTCTTTGTTTTATTAATAATTAGCCGCTTTTGGCGACCAGCCGGTTCGCCAATCTTAATGTTCGTTAAAATTTTAATAATTAAATATTTTATGCAATTCCTACTTTAATAATTGCTTCATCAAAATAATTTGAAACTTCAAAATTTGATAGCCATATAATTCACTCATAATATAATAAAGGCCTTCAGTCATAATGTAATATGTATCTCTCTAAGTTTCTGTTAACTTCCGTAGAATTTATGCTTTAAATTAAAGTGGAAAGGATGAATCTACAATTAATATAATAATATTTTTTACTGAAATACTTTTACTTTTTATAATATGATGGATTTTATAATATGATTTTTACTTTTTATAATATGATTACTGAAAACTGAGTCATTGACCCTTTAAACTTTATGGGCATTAAAGAATATATATCTTAATTTATGTAATATCTCAAGAATTAGTCAACAAAATTTTCTCAGATTCATCATGAGCAGATCGATTAATGAACAATGTTTAATTTTAAATGCATCAAACACTAAGAAAATAAACAGAATCGTTTAAAATAATCGGTCGAAAACAGGTTAAAATAAACTACTAAAAACGATATACTTAAAACTATAAGCATATACAAAAAATATATAACTAACATAAATACAATTTAATTACAAAAGCACACAATTAACCTAAAAATAATTTAAATCAAGTCCGAATCCGTTGAATCCGTTGACGACAGTCAGAACACAATGCGCATACGTGAATTTTCAACGCCAGTTACGGTAACGCAAATGCGTGAATTTTTCTACGCCAGTTGGGGTAACGCTATGCAGATTAGAAATTTTTAATTTCCTTTATTCAGTTTTATTTTAATTCAAAAATAAATCAGAATGAATCTCAAAGATCGATTAATTAACAATGTTTAATTTTAAATGCTTCAAACATTAAAAAGTAAACAGAATCCTTTGAAATAATCGGCCGAACCCTAGCCTCTTTAGTGTGGAAAAAAAAAAAAACCAAAAACAAAAAAAAAACATGAAGCCTTACTCATTTGGTGGTGGGGAAAATGAAAAGTTTTTTTGGCGGGAAAGTTAGTTTTTAATTAATAATTAAAATTCTAATTAAAAATTCAAAAAAAAGGCACTACTGTGCTTATTCCCGACCTCCAAGGTATACATGTACCAAATTTGGTAGCTGTAGGTCAAACGGTCTGGCCTGTAGAGCGCCAACACACACACATTGAGCTTTATATAAGTATAGATTATTTTCTACTTTTTATTTTTATGTTTTTATAATTATGGAAACTTGGTATGAATCTTTTTTTCATATTTACTAATAATAAGAATAAGACACATATTGTCATATGATATAAAAATTTCACAAAAATCAATTGATTCATTAATAACTAAGCTCTTCTAACTACTAATCTCTTTTGACGACCAGTCGCCAATATCGATTTTATTTAAGTCCAGTTAAATAGTTTAGATATATTTTCGTGTCTGTGATTCTCCCAAATGGTCAGCCATTAAAGCCATGTTATTTTAATTTCTCTATGCATGCTCTGTTTCTTGATTACATAAATCTATGAAATGGAGACCGGTTCTATGATGTCATAGTTCTTCTAAACAAGCGAATATACGGTTAATCTATTGACATTTATAATTAAATCTATCAAATATTTATCTATCTAAATTTATAAAATACCCGGTTAATATAATCGTTTCAAGTGACCAATTGATTCTCCAAGAATACTGGTTATATTTTTCAGATAATTCATTTTTTATAACTTCATGTGCATGATTCCTCCAAATTGTCTGACAGCAAAGTACTGATATTTGAATTGTTATGGATAATTTCTGTTTATCGTGTACCTGAACTTTTCGAATGGATTAAATCCTGTAACATTATAGCGCTATAAAAATTTCAATATCCGGTTAGTGTATCTTATAAATTGCGTGATATTGTAATTTCAATTATTTATTTTTCTTGTAAACTGCACAATATTAAACAGAATCCTTCTTTCTAGCTTTCAACAATGAAAACATATGACGCAATTAAATAATTGACAAAAAATGAAAACTATTTGGATTTCAGGGCAACAACGTAATTTATTATCGGAAATAAAACAAAAAATTATTTTTAAAAAATTGCCAAATTTTAGAAAAAATTTGCGATATTATTAATTTAGTGTTATTAGAAAGACTTAAATTTTGAAACGATGTAAATTTTATTTGCATGCAATAATAATTATGAAAGTTACTGCTGAAAAGTGCCAAAATTCAGCTTAGTTTTAATTAATTGAAAACCTAATTAAAATTTTAAAAAAATTGCTCCGAGTTGCACATTTCCCATCCTACAAGTGAATTATGTTCCGCGTGTTCTTTGTGTGTGGTAGCTGTAGGTCAAACATTTTACCCTATTGAGTACCAACATTCACTCAGACACAAACATGCACGTGCGAGCACACACACACACACACACTCTCTCTCTCACACACACAGAGCACACAGAGACATGCATGTGCGAGCACACACACACTCTCTCTCTAACACACACACACACACACAAACATGCACGTGCGAGGACATACACGCACTCTCTCTCTCACTCAAAAACACATACACAAACATGCATGTGTGAGCACTCTCTCTCCCACTTAAAAACACATACACAAACATGCATGTGTGAGCACTCTCTCTCTCTCTCTCTCTCACACACACACACAATTTCAAAGGTGAATTGAATCTGGAAGTAAAAGTGAAACTAAAGAGAGATTTCTACAAACAGGAAAGAAATAAATTTAAATAAATAAAAGTAGCTGGTAGCAATGTAGCAATGTAACAAAGTAACTCGTAACAATGCATTTATGGCATCCATTATTTACGCAAATAGAAGAAAAAGGCTAGTTACTAAAAGAATCAAGTAACGTTTTATCATTTTCATTTACACACCAGCTCCCAAAATAGCGAAATGACTTTCTATTTCTTCAAATAGAGAAAAGCGTTAAACAGAATTATTGGAATGAGAGATTGGAATTTCGTTCTTCTTTTACAATTAAATTTGATTGAATTATTTTAATGAATAGCTTTATCGTATTTTTGTTATTTTTGTCCAGTTTTTAAGCCATCAATAAGTGAAGATATTGACGCATACAATAACTTACTTTTTATATTGATATTGCTGAATTCCCTAAATGAACTATATTTTATAAATTGTGAAGTGTGATGCAAATTAAAAGTAGTGACAATGGATGGATACCATTTTCCGTATTTTTGAAAATAAATTAAAGTTATGCTTTCTTACTCATGTTTATAATGCCTTAATAAGACACACATGTATTAAAAACCAAATGATAGATGTTCATGAAATTAATTTATAAATACAAACACACAAATCGATATCTTAAATTGATATCTATATTTTAAGGAATATTTTAATTTTAATTTTTTGAAACTCTTTTTCATATTTAATAAAGGGTTGAAGCACTCATGGGAAAATGCATGTGCAAACTTTTAAGCTTACTTGTCATTGGCTGCGTGTAAGCTGTTTAGTCTAGTGAATTGAAGGCCTTAGCGGTTTAAAGTTCCAAGCTACAATTGTGGCTTAAATTGCTGAATTTAGAAAAAGTGCGTTTTTGGAGATTTAGAAGCTCAGGACTGCAACATTATTTGCAATAATACAAGCTATATATGATTTTAGAGATAATAGAACTAATATCATTATTTTTAAAAAAAATTATAGCTGAATAACCAGAACAAATGAGCACATTTTGCTTAAGCCTATAAGACATAGTTTTTCTTCATTTGAATGTGACAATAAACACGAGTGTTTAGATATCCATTAAGGTGGCATCTTTACATCAGAATGTATGATGTCATGTCTGAATTGACAGAAAGTCAGTTTTTTAGTGCCTTTTGTGATTGCTTTCAATCTGGTCAATGATATTTTTTTCTTTGTATTTATACATTTTGAGAGGCGTCAAAACATAAAAAAAGTAAAAGAAATTTCTTATAAAATTGATTAGTCACCCAAAAACCGATGCACAGCTCTATTATTAGAAGGACAAGACTTTTAATTACAATGAAATTAGGTAGAAAATTATTGGAAAACTGACTAAAAGGAGATTACAAAACTTTTTAAAAAAGTGTAAGGAAACTCAACAGTTAGAAAACAAAGTTGATTAAGTTAAGAAAAAATGCACAACACCAAGTGAGGAGACTAATTAGAAAACAGTCTTCGTTAAAGAAAAAAGTCATATGTGAGAATACAAAGTGAAATGCGCCAATGCAATGTGAAGATGAGTGAAAAGTCCATTCGATTTAATTTGGATTTAAATACTCGAATGCCAAACTTTCCATGAGAAAAGCCAGTTTTAACTCAAAAACAATGGTCCAATTCACATGGACAAAATCCCATGTGAATTGGATAACCGAATAATGTGGAAGTGTGATTTGGAATGATGAGACCAAGATTTCACTATATAATAGCGATGGCACAAAGTATATAAGGAAAATAATAGGAGAAGATTTCCATTTTGATTGCATTATACTTAATATTAAATATTCAGTTCATGTTATGTTCTGGGGTTGCATGACATCAAAAGATGTGGAACAAGCTTTTTGTGATTAATGGAAATATAAGGGTTCAAAAATAAATACTTAAAATCTAAACCTTTTCTAAATTGCTGCTTTTTGCTTTTGATCTCTTCCCAGATAATAAAGAATTTATATTTCAACCATTAATCATCTGGGCAACATGAAACATCCAAGTCATGTTGTCAACATGTATAAAAACTGGTTTCAAGACAATTATATTTTAGTACTGGAATAGCCTGGAATTATCCTTGACATTATTCAAGTCGCAAATCTGTTGAACAATCGAAAGAGCTTATACAGAAACAACCCAACAACAAATTTGCCTTATTAACATGAAAAGGTTCTACAATGCAATTTTTGAAAACAAATAAAAGTGTGTAATTATCTACATTTCTCAAAAAAATGCATGATAACATTTAGAGAGTGCCAACATTTCCCAGCACATGAATGCGTTTACATTATTAGATATCAGGAATATTGACATTATGATTAAGGAAATAGCTGTCTCATTATGAATGAAAATAAAAGGGTACTTCGATCCCTTACCTGATAAGTCAAGAGAACTAGGTATAATAACCATTTCACTGATTTAAAAAAAATAGAAGATTTATATAAATACAGAAATTATATATAATGCAAAAGAGGGTGACACTATATTCATAAATGATCAAAATTGTCTTACAGCAAAAATAAATGTGCATATTAAAAGATTAGTGTAATATAAAGAATAGGTAATTAAAGAACTATTACATTATTCCTAGTTCAAAAAATTCTTTCAATTGTTACAGACAGCTACTATATATCATAAATTTACTTTACCACTCTTATAAATTAAAAATATCATTAAATAACAATTATAATCACAAAATAATAAAAATGAGAATAAATTATTACAAATAAAATTAAACACAATTATTAAAATAACATGATAAAATTAAAACAAAATTAATGTCAAAATATTTGTTGCTTTGTTTATGTTTTTTATAAGAAATGCCAATTAAAAGAACTGACTTATCGTTCATAATTATATTAGCGTTGCGATGGCAACCAAAATTGAATCAGCAAACAATCTTTCTTTTCTTCATGCCAGACTCATAAAAAGAAATGAATTTTTTTGTCTTATTGATTTTCTGATCTTTATATCAAAAAGAAAACTTTTATTTCTTCTTTTAAGCAAACGCTTAGTATTTTTAGGGCACTTTTTTTTAAAAACGTGGCGTCTCGTATGGGATTAATGCCTTCTCTTATAAATAAAATGAAGCCTGCAATCCATCGATAAATTTTCTATCTATAGAAACGCTAGCTTTTGCGATAAGTAATGCCGAAAAAATTAATACGATTTGCACTAATGCATCCAGGAAATATCGTTTCAACTTACTGAAATGAAATGAAATTTCCTTTTTCTTTATTTCTAGTTTTATCAACATTGAAAGATTATCCATTTCTATTCGCTGATGTATATTAAAGTTGTCGAATAAAATTAAAAATGTACCATTCGGAACCTAATCTATAGCTAAAGATTTTATATAAAATTAATTTTTTCATTCTTAAAATTGAATGCTTTGAAATATCTTCTCAAATGAAAAATACTTCTGTTGTTATTATTCGAAATTTAACATACAGACTGTTAAGGGAAGTACGAAACATAAAAACTAGTTACAATCATACAAGAAAGCGTTGTAAGAACTCCCAACCGGATGTACTAGATGGGCACTGTTTTTGGATTTCTGCAGTCATTTGAAGTCTATGGACGTACTTTTACTTGAAGCATGTATGTACAAGTCACAGCAAGCCTGTACTACTTCATTCTTAAATAACCGAAATGAGATTTTGAATAATGATGGTTTAATCAAATGATTTTCTGTCGTGTATTATAAAGTAAAGGTTTTTTTTTCTAAACACGATTGAAGAACCGAGGGACTGTATAAAAAGTTACTTGCTGAAATTGTGTCTAGGAGGCTCTCTTAATCAATCAAGATATCAATAAATAGATTTATTCCTGTTTTTTAAGCGACTACAAATTCTTTCAAGACTCTATATTAGAAAGACCGTTTTCCTAACATTATATATGTAGAGCGGCGTCTAGGGGTTAAGTGAATTTTATGGAAAAAAGAATAATAATATCCGAATTAAATAGACAATTTATTAGGACTACATATAATTAAGCATTTCGCTATTTCCAGAAATGAGATAAGATTTAACTAGGAGCAGGGTTCATCTGTGATGGAGGCGCCAAATATACCGTAAGAATCGAGTGTTTTTCCCTTTGGAGCCTGCAGGTGATCCGATTTCATATGCGCACGGCCTTCTCCTATTGAATGCCAAAACCCAGCCAGATCCGACTTGACATTATTGGCGTCGCCATCTCTTACAATCGAAACCAATTAAATACTTCAATTAATCACCATCCCTGAAACACATTTACAGCCAATATCACTTTCTACAAGTACGGCCCTCTTGGGATACTGACCCCAGTGATTTGACATACATTGAATAACTGGCCTATAACGTTATTAAATAAATCCATATTTTAAAGTAATTTTTTTTTAAATGAGTTAGACATAAGGAATAAAAATACAATACGCGTAAATAAAGTATCAATGACAACAAATAAAAATAATAATAGAAAAACTGTACACAATAATGAAGTCAGAAATACATAATCTTTGACCCTGATAAGTAAATTTTCATTAAATCGGCGGATGAAGAAGTTAATTTAGGATCCTCATGGCCACCTACTTTTTCAAGTTGGTCTCTATCTCTAGGCTTTACTTCGATTGTTCTATGCGGTCCTAAAAATTTGGGTCTTAGTTTTCGACCTGTTCTGAATTGCGTTCTCTGAATGACCACTAAGTCTCCTTTCAGGTATCTAGGGACCTTGCGTTTCTTATAGCAGGTTCTTTTATTTCCTGCTTGGATCTTTTGAATAGAGACCACTTAGTACTGCGGTTGGAGGTGCTGTTTAGAATTCTTTGAAGTGGATTTACGAACTTGTACAACTTGGAAGAATCAGGGATTGACACTTGGTCAAAACTGGAATAAGAGCTCGATGTATCCACTCGACTTGAATGGGTTTGAAGGCTTCGGTTTTAATGTTCTTTCGAATGTCTTCGCACTTTTCAAATTTTTCTGCTAGCTTGGCGGGTGAGTTAAAAGTAGATCATTCGTCTAGAAAATGATCTTGAA
>JAPMOR010040624.1:0-12317 GCA_026543865.1 Argiope aurantia | reverse complement strand
GCTTTCTGCACTAGAAAAGGTGATACAGAATTAAAATTTTCGTTTTTATCACTCATTCGTTTAATTATAAAATAGCGATCAAAATGTGGAAGGCTGGTAATGAGATTAGGTATTTTGCGATGCCCACTGAAGGGAGATTTCTTGGGAGGAGCCCTGCGATATTAAGAAAGTTTCGGGCCCGACGGCACCGCCCACCACGGAGCCCAACAAGGGAAGGCAGCCACCGGCTCTGGACAGTTCCAACCTCGGCACTTACCTTAGTGCTAGCCGGAACCTATACGCTCGGAGTTACCCCCGGGGACAGTGACCACCCTTAACGCCAAGCCCAAGGAGTAACCCCTTCGCTTGATCCCTAGCAAGCTAGCCACTTAGGTGGCTAGGTACTAGCCGATTGATACACCGGGGACCACAGTGCACCACCCGTCTGTCAAATGGGTTGCCACGCACGGCAAACACGTGGGGCTTTGGCTTTCCATGAGAAGCAAGAAGCAAACAGAGCGGCGACAGCTTCTCATGGAGAGCTCCCTCGCTTGCCGTCGAGGGAAGGAAAAAACAGCAGAAAGCAGAAGGCATAGGGGAGTTTGAACATGAAGGGAGTAAAGATCCCTGGATACCTAGGGATTGGGACACCCGTACTCACCTAAAGAATTTGATCCCCTGAGGGGGCGGAACATATTGTATGTTATTCCATCAGGCCCAGGACTGGTATCATGGGCATGAGATAATGCTGTTTTTAGCTCAGATATCCGAAACTCACAATTATATGGAGAAGTATTTTGGTCATTAAAATTTAAAGGCAACCGTTCCGCGCCATTCTTAATTCTCAGAAAATCGGGGTTATAAGAATTAATTGCTGAAACCTGTGCAAATGATTGACCGATAATGTTGGCTACATCTAATGGGGCAGAATACTTCACACTCCCTCTTTTTAAAACAGGAATGGAAGAGTCATGATATATACCATTAGCAGCCTTTACTTTTCTCCACAGAACTTTGCTGGATGTAGAAGATTTGATAGAGGATATGAATTTTATCCAGGATTCCCTCTGACTACGACGACGTATGCGGCGAGCTAGTGCTTTGGCTTTTTTAAAAGCAACAATGTTCTCTGTGGTAGGATACCTTCGAAATAAGTTCCATAACTTTTTCTGTTGTTTGTGACTGTCGCGACAAACTTCATCCCACCACGGTCTGCGAAAATTTCTTAAGCGTGATGGACTTTTCGGAATAGTAGAAGTTGCGGCACCAATTATAACGTCAATGACATTTTGTACATCTTCAGAAATATCTGTGATATTGGTCATAGTCTCAGTGATATCTGCTAATCGCGAAAAAGACTTCCAGTCTGCCCGCTGGAATAGAAAACGCGGAGGACAATAAGTCGCACCGCCGCTATCGGCATGGGAGACAATAATAGGAAAGTGGTCGCTACTATATAAATCGTTGCTAACATTAAAGTTTAGCAACGGCAGAAATTCGGGTGAGCATATGGCCAAATCAAGGGTATGGAAGCTAAGTCTGGGTTCGTGAAAGTATGTTTTTTTCTTCGTTGTTAAGTAAACAGAGACAGCTATTGGCAATAAACTGCTCAATCTGTCTCCCAAGAGAGTTTGTACTATTTGAACCTCACAAAGTATTATGTCCGTTAAAATCACCAAGTATCACAAAAGACGGAGGAAGCTGGTCCACTAGATTGGCAAGATCTTGCTGACGGATGACATCATGAGGAGGTAAGTAAATGCATCAGACTGTGACTAATGTTCGTACGTGAACTTGTACAGCCACAGCCTGTAGAGAGGTATGCAAATTTAGTTGCGAGCTCGGATAGAGGTTTAAAGTGAAGATACAGACACCTCCAGAATTATGAGAGCCAGTGCCTGCATCTTTCCGAATACAGTTATAACCACGTAATTTAATTGGAATGCTTGGTATCAGAAAGGTTTCTTGAACACCAATGCAAATAGGATGATATTTGTTTAAAATGCACTTAATGTCAGGAAGTTTAGACCGGAGGCCGCGACAATTCCAAGAAAGGAAGGTACCCATTATGAGTCTGTTTTTGAAGGAGAATGCGTGGAAACATTTGCTGGAGTTGCTTGATCTTCGCAACTCATGTCAAGTTCCAATTTATCCTCAGATGGGTGCAATTTAATATCGGGGTTATTGGATATGCCCCCAAATATGGACGTCAAGTACTTGTGGGCAACACCCTGCGTCGCTAACCCCAATGCGACGGAATTCTTCAAGGTCGATTTTTTTAATTTCATCAGAATATCTTTTCCTGAAAGGCCACGTTTCGCAAGATTTAACGTCAGTGAAGTTTGTGATTTTGACTTTGATTTCCGTTTTTGTTTAGGTGTTGCAGGAGGTTCATGAATACTGTTCATAGATTGTTCTGTATCAGAATCTGTTATTTTTTCCGTAGTATTTGTTTTTGTTGCAAGTGCTACACATTTTTGACAGGAACAATTTTTGCAAAATGTCTTTTGTGCTATTGAAGCATAACTGATGCCAGGAGTTGGAGTCTGAACTTTAACCCTACGCCTGGCCTCCGGATACGATAAATTTTATTTTAAGTGCTGTGATTTCTTTTTCTAATTTCCAGCGTTGACAAATGCGAAAATAGGATGGATGATCCCCATTGCAGTTGACGCATTTTCCTTTTGAGTCACACTGCTGACTGTCGTGACCCTTTTCTGCAGAATGGGCACAGATAAGTAACCCGCGGCAATTTGCCTTTGAGTGGCCAAAGCGCTGGCATTGAAAGCATCTGAGTGGGTTAAGAATGTAAGGCCTCACTGGTAGCTTTATGTATCCTGCGTAAACAAATTCAGGTAAGTTTGGAGTCTTAAACGTTAAAATATGATGCTTCGTTTCAAGACGTTGTCCATCACGCCAGATTGTGATACGGCGGACGTCTACAACTCCTTGCGATTTCATTTCATGTACAATTTCATCAACAGGGATATTAGCAGCAAGTAATAACACCTTTAGACATATTTAAAGAATTGTGAGGTTTTACAGAAATAGATATTGAAGCCAAAGCCTTTAATTTTTGCATCTGCTGGGCTTGCTTTCGAGAATTCACCTCTACTAACAAGTCACCAGAGCGCATCTTTTTGATTGAAGTCATTTCACCGACAGTTGCTGTTACGGCTTTTTGGACCAGAAATGGCGACACTGTTTGAAATGTTTCATTCGATTCCGATTTACGTGTCACGACGAAAAACCTATCAAAATAGTTAGTTGTATTTTGTACTGGAACAATATGACGCCCACTGAAGGGACCCTTTTGGGGAGGTTGGTTGGTTAATTTTATTTTATTTTATTGGCGCAAGAGCCATATTTGGCTATACTGCGCCAAACATACGGTAGATAAGATCAAGGTGCTATAACGTATGGGGGTATAGTATTAGCAGGGATTAAAATCTAAAATCACTTCGAAATTTCTCAAACTGAATTATAAAAATCAAAATATAGCTTGTTAAAGCCAATTAATTCTATTAAAAGCAAGTGCAATTTGTAAAATATTAAGATGCCAAAAAAGGTATAAAATCTCAATTGTGAAGAATAATAAATGAGACAAATATAAAAGTTATACAGATAAAAGGCTAAAACAATATTAAAACTAGAAAAATTTGAATTTTCAATATGCATATGTTCAATTACGGTTAACAGTCAAAAAATAAAACCTGCGGGGAAAAAAGGAGCGATAAAGCTATATATTTTTGTATTTAGCGGGAATAATGTATTTCCTCTTTTCGTGTTTTTTAGAGAGTGGGGGAGGCGAGCCTTCCAAATCCTCAGACATATTATATTCAATTATATCCTCTTCAGACGCAGAGGTGGAGCTCATATCAGCATCGGCATCAGATTCTTGAAACTGCACATTCTTTGTTTCATCCGAAGGGAAAACAGACGTAAAATTAGAAGTACCAGGTAAAGGAGTTTTAACAGGGCAAACCCCCTCAGGGGCTCACCTACTGTAGGTGAGTACGGGTGTCCCAATCCCGAGGTTCCCAGGGATCTTTACTCCCTTTCGGTTCGCACTTCTCTACACCTTCTGCTCTCTGCTGCTTTTTCCTTCCCACGACGGCAAGCGAGGGAGCTCTCCATGAGAAGCTGTCGCTACTCTGTTTGCTTCTTGCTTCTCATGGACAGCCAAAAACCCCACGTGTTGACCTGCGTGGCAACCCATTGGAAGGGTGGTGCACTGTTGGTCCCCAGTATATCAATTCGGTCGGTAGATAGCCACCAGAGTGGTTAGTCTGCTAGGGATCAAGCGAAGGGGTCACCTTCTGGGGCTCTGCGTTAAGGGTGGTATACGTTCCTGGAAGTGGCCCTTAGCGTATAGGTTCCAGCTAGCATCAAGGTGGATACTGAGGCTGGGAATTCCCAGAGCCAGCAATCGCCTTCCCATGTAGGGCTCCGTGGTGGGCGGTGTCGTTGGGGCCCGAATTTCTATTCTACTGTGTATGGGCTCTTCCTTCAAACCTTCTTTCTGTTATCCAATTACCACTGATACTCGTTTCGTTATTGTTCACACAGCTAAAACATTTCATTCGGTTTCTCCTTTTCTCATTACACGACTAATTGTTTCTGTTATTGGTGAAGTCAAGGATGTTAAAAAACTTCGTTCTGGCGATCTTCTCATTGAAGCTGTCAATAAAACGCAAATTTCAATTATGAAGAAGCTTAAAAAGCTTGGCGATTTTCCCGTTGAAACCTCTCCACATAAATCTTTAAACTACTCTAGAGGTATAATTTCTGAAAAAGACCTTTTAGCAAATACAGAACACGAACTTGTGCAGGAACTAAGTTGGTATAAAGTTATTGCAGCACGTCGCATCCACACCAAGCGAGACGGTGTCATGGTGCCTACGCAGCATGTGGTTCTCACTTTTTCGACTCCTGACCTCCCAAAAGAAATACGGGCTGGTTATTTACATTGTAGTGTGCGTCAATACATTCCAAACCCTCTGCGCTGCTTCAAATGCCAGAGATTCGGCCATTCTCATACACAGTTGTAGAGGTAATGTTAGATGTGCTAAATGTGCTGAAATTAGACGCGATTCTAAAACATGCACTTCAGAAACACTAAAATGCTGTAACTTCTTAGCTACACATCCTGCCTTTTCCCTAACCTGCCCAAAATGGTTGATTGAAAAACAAATACTGGCCACAAAAGTGAAACAAAATATATCTTATGCAGAAGCTCGTAGATTAGTTGTTGGACAGACACCAAAGCCAGGCCTATCATATTCTTCTGTTCTCACTCAAAAAACAGAGATTGGTATTCAGTACGACCTTAATGATATCAGCCCAGTGAAAATATTGACTCCCTCTTCAAATATACCAAATAAAGCCACATCTGCCAAGGCTTCAAACTCACCGGAGCAACCACTTTCTAAGGTGCAACAATACATTACAGTTGCCAAAGGCCAAAAAAATGCAAAAGGAAAAAGTCGAAAAAATCAAAATTTCCGTCTCTACAGCATCCTCCACGTCCTCCTGATTCTTCCAAAATGGAAGTCTCTAATGAGATTTTAAAATTAACAACCTCCTCTTCTGATCTGTCGGATGTTGAAATGGATCATTCTACGATTATTTCTGATGCAGGTGCTGGTGTCAGTAGCAATCCTGAACTCCATTCTTAAAATTCAAGTGTCTAGGTATTTCCTGGAATTGCCGCGGTTTTCGTTCTAAAATCACCGATATTAAAACATTAATTAACGCTTATCAGCCTGCTATTATAGCCCTTCAAGAAACTCTTTTGAAATCAACACATCCAGCAAAAATTCGGGGTTACTCAAGTACTAGAAAAGATGTAGATATAGGTGCAGCCCCAACGGGAGGTGTCTGCATATTGACTTCAAATTTGTATCCCAGTACCGTTCTTCCAATACATACTTCATTACAGGCCGTTGCAATACAAATCCATTTTAAAACCCTTATAACAGTTTGTAACATTTACCTCCCACCAAATGAAACTATTAATCAGGAAGAACTAAATTTGTTAATTGATCAGTTACCCACACCTTTCATCTTGTTTGGAGACTTTAATGGTCATAGCATGTTATGGGGTAGTGATAAAACTAATTCTCGTGGAAGACAGATCGAGAAACTTATCTCCGATCACTGTCTCTGTCTACTTAATAGGGATGAAAAAACTTATTTTCATATGGCAACACGCACATTCCATACATTGGACTTGGCTATTTGTTCTCCTTCACTTATGCCCTCGCTGAATTTTATTGTTGAAAGTGACCTTCATAACAGCGATCACTTCCCGCTTCTAGTCTCCCATGCTGACAATGTTTGTGCGAATTAATTTCCACGGAAATACCTTTTCCGGCGTGCAGATTGGAAAGCATTCAAACAACTCGCTGTGATCACTGAGGAAATGGTCAAATCTTCAGACATAAATGACGCAGTTCGATACGTCACTGATGCAATAATTGCTGCTGATGATGCATCAATACCCAAGAGCTCTTCTCATCCGCACAGATTGCGAAAACTGTGGTGGAGCGATGCATGCTATGATGCTCTTAAGAAACAGAAAAAAATGTGGGGTATCTTCCGTCGATATCCAACCACAAAAAATTTTATTGCTTTTAAAAGCGCCAAAGCACATGCTCGTAGAGTCCGCCGTAGAAGTGAACGAGAGTCGTACATACGATTCACTTCTTCAATAACTTCTTCAACATCGAGTTCTCAATTATGGCGAAAAATTAGAGCAGCAAACGGTATATACAAATATTTTACATTTTCCATCCTGAAGCGTGGTAATACCAATTACTCTTCCCCAGAAGATATCGCTAATGTCATTGGAGAAACCTTTGCTGAGATTTCCCATTCCCATTCGTACTCTATGACTTTCCAGGAAATTAAGAAACGCTTTGAACAGCATCCTGTATCATTTGACAGCGACAAATATGCTCCCTACAACTGTGAATTTAAAATGTTCGAATTACAGAAGGCTCTATCCCAGTGTCATAATTCATCTCCAGGACCAGATGGAGTAACATACTGCATGCTTCAAAATCTACGCGAAAATTCCCTCTTAAATGTTCTTCGATTGTTTAACCGAATCTGGAATGAGCATGTTTATCCAAAACAATGGCAAAATGCTATTGTTATTCCAATATTAAAACCCGGGAAAGATAGCGCTGACCCACTAAGTTACCGACCTATAGCACTTACAAGCTGTCTTTCAAAAACACTTGAGAGAATGATCAACTCCAGATTAATATATGAACTGGAAATGAATAATTTTATACCAATGTATCAGAGCGGATTCCGTAGAGGACGCTCTACATTAGACAATATTGTTTATTTAGAGACTCAGATCCGTAATTCATTTGTAAAAAAATATCATTTAGCTTCTGTTTTCTTTGACGTTGATAAAGCGTATGACCGCACTTGGCGTTACGGTATCCTACGTACTTTATCAGATTATGGATTTTATGGAAATTTACCGATTTTTAAAAGAAACTTTTTATCTCATCGTTCTTTTAACATTCGTGTTGGTGGTATACTTTCAAACTCTTTCATTCAATCTGAGGGCGTCCCTCAGGGAAGCGTTTTGAGTGTAACCCTTTTCATCCTTCACATTTCAAAAGTACTTTTAAGTTTGCCACAATCAATTCAAAGCAGTCTGTACGTAGATGACTTGCAAATATCTTGTCAGGGAGCGAACATGAATGAAATCGAGAGAAGACTTCAAACTGCTATCAATAGTATCCTTTCATGGTGCGAACGAAACGGCCACACCATCTCCTGAAGCAAAAGCTGTGTTGTGCATTTTTGCAGAAAAAGGAACTTGCATCCTGAACCAGAACTTCATATTCACAATCAACCTATTCCAGTCGTTCAAGAAGTTCGTTTCCTAGGAGTTATCTTGGACAGTAAACTGACTTTTTTATCGCACATTCTATATTTACGTAAAAAGTGCGAAAGGTTATTGAATATTTTGAAGGTTTTGTCAAACACTACTTGGGGCGCGGATCGTATTTCTCTCATTAGGATATATCAGGCTGTAATACTTTCTCGCATTGATTATGGCTGTATTGTTTATGGCTCTGCACGCAAATCTGTCTTGCGGAAACTTGATCCTGTTCACCATTCAGCTTTAAGGATATGCTCTGGAGCCTTCCGAACATCCCCCATCGAGAGTCTTTATACTGAATGTCATCAAATGCCACTATATTTGAGGAGACAGAAATTGTCACTCATTTATTATTTTAAAGTAATGTCGAACTCTAATCATCCTTTGAAACATCTGCATTCCAGTTATCCAACCATCAGATTTTATAATGCTCGTCCATCATGTATCCGTCCTTTTTTAGACCGCACGAAACTTTTGATTAAAGATATGAACCTGGAGGAATTGCAAGTCCTGTCGACAGGTGTTTTTCATCAAGCCCCTTGGGAAATGCTATCAGTAGAACATATAAATCCCATCATAAATTTTAATAAGAGTGAAACTTCTCCAGTCATTTTTCAAAGTTTTTTCCACTCTCATCGAAATCACTATTCTGATTATATTGCCGTCTTTACAGATGGTTCTAAAACTGAGGGGCACACAGGTTTTGGTGTTGTATTTGATAATATTTCATACAGCCATAGTCTTTCTTCCTCATTTTCCGTCTATAGTGCCGAAGCAATGGCAATATTTTATGCCTTGCAACGAATTTCTAGAAGTAAATTTCGGAAATTCTGTATTTATAGTGATAGCAGGAGTGTTCTAACACATCTGGGACACCATTCTTTCCACTACCATCCAATTGTTTTGGATATTTTATATAGCTACCATTCCCTCGAAAAGAACGGGTTTGACATAATATTTTGCTGGATCCCAAGTCACGTTGGAATTGATGGCAACGAGAAGGCAGATAGCATAGCTCGATTGGCCTCAACTCCTTTAAATTATGAAACACCATATGATGACATCCACCGATGTGTGCAACGAAATATCTATACTCAGTGGCAGGAATCCTGGAGCTGCCAAATCGACAACAAACTTTACAGCATTAAACCTATTATTAACACATGGCCGACTATGCCTTCTCGTCAGGCTGATGTGAGGCTGACTCGCCTTCGAATTGGTCATACTCGTTACACTCACAAGCATTTGTTATTTAAAGACCCGGCACCGATATGTTCCTCATGCAGAATACCAGACTCGATAGATCATATTTTAACAAAATGTCCAGATTTCAACCCCTTTCGTCTATATTTTTTTGGCACTACTGATGTAAATCTGAAAGACCTGCTGGGGGAAAGGCCCCACCTACAGTTGTTTGCTTTCCTTAGACATATTGGATTTTTATCAAAAATTTAAAAATTTTCTTCATATTTTAGATGTTTATATGAACTTTATATTTCATTTGAAATTTTAATATTTTGCTATTTTATTCCTTATTCTTCGCTGTTTAACATTTGTTTCATGTTTATCTTGTATCGCAGCGCGTATGTTTTAGAATTTTACATACATGGTTTTACGTTTTTAATCAATGTTTGGCGCAGCTTAGCCAGATTTGGCTCTTGTGCCACTAAAATTCAAATTCCACTTCTATAGATGTTTAAAATCAAAATTATGCATATTTCAAGTAAGAACAATTTGGAAATTAATACATATCTGCATTACGATAAAAAAATAACATGATACATTAATTAAAATAAAAAATATTTAAGATAAGCCATGAAGATTATAGAGAAGTATTAAGATATTTGCGTCACGATTAAAAGTAAAGTCTTCGCGATGCCTGAGAAAAACGCCGAATACATTATTGAATTTGCTTAATAATTTGTTTCTCAAAATGAGGTTGGCAATACATTATTTATCAATAGAATCGCATTCGAATTCAGACGTTGTCAATGTGCCATCCATTTGACAAATGTGACTTTGGGTACCCTTTGAGTACCCTCTGATCATACATTAAAAAAAATACCTTTCGAAAAATTTAGAATTTATCTTGTACCCTTTCGTTATTTTTTAAGATAATTTAAAGCAATAATCTATTTTGGTAGATGAAACAAAAATTTACATTTAAAAGATGCTTCTTTCCTATTAACCACACCTTTTTCTCTCTTCTCCGTGACTTTTTGTTTTCTTCCTATACATACGAAATAACAGATTTTAAATTTCCTTTTATATTATATTAAACATTTAATAAAATTCATACTTTTAATTAAAAACTAAGAACTTCAAATCCAACAGTTTTTTTCCGTCAGTTATGACTAATTAGTACCAATAGAAGCCATTTCCCAATTTCCGGCAACCTAGGAATATCTGAAAATTATTTTATTTCTTGATGGTAATAAATAAATTTATTATGGTGGTCGGGTTCAGCCCTTATATTTCAAGTTTGCAGATTCCTGATAACCTTAAATAAAGCAACGAGGAAAACGCGATTCGATTGGAATTACAATTTTCGGTTATCACAGCCGCAAATTTATCTTCCTGAGAAAGAAATTTCTTCCTTGAATGCCGTTTCTCCTTCCTCTAATAACACAAAATTCGACAGATATGGTGAATTTTAGGAAAATTAAATTGTACAAGATAATGGCATTTAGAAAACTTAGAAGCATTCATTAAATCAGAACATTACCTAAAATCAGATAGAATAACCACCGTTACCTTACATACTAATTAGAAGAGTCAATACTATGATAAATAAACAATTCGAAAACATTTAAATAAAATTAATTCAATAGAACAGTTATGAAAGAAACACACATTAAATTATGATGGAACTTTATTTTACCATGAAATACAAACAATACAATAAAACATTTTTGACAATTATGCAGAATTTGGCATTAAATTTGGAGGGGCAAATTTTGTTTGGAGTATTACGTAGCAATCAGATATACTACGTTTTCAGGAGTACTATGTTTTCAGGAACAATTAATTATGAATACATTTAGAAAGATCCACACGAGTTGTGTCATTATAATTGATTTTAATTTCATTGATTGAGCTTAACGTTTTTAACATCCTATCAAAACATCTTCACCCTGTTTATTAGTTCATGGAAAACCAGCAAAGTTTAGACGATATCCATGTAGACAGAATTCACGATCTGCGAATATGTTGAGAACTGATAAATTCTCCAACTAGTAGATGTAAATGTTTGGCAATTGTAGATAATGGCATCACTATTGTATAGAAACCTCCGTCTCCGCCTTTCTACCGGTTTTCTTTCAGCTTCAGAAATAGCTTTCAGAAAGAAGGATTTTCACCAGATTCGCAAAATGCTAATTTATTCTTTCGTTTAGAGATTCAATTAAAAATCACATTTTAAATTATAAATGTCAAACTGATTTCTTCTTGTTATAGAAAATTAAATCCTTCCAGCAATAATTTAAAATTAACAAACATCACTAAAGCTTCAAATAAAGTAGAGTTTTAAACTAAATATTTGGCTTCTGAGTGTTTCCTTTAAAACTGTGCCGCATGAGTTATGAAAAAGAACCTAAACACTGAAGCAATGTTTGTCTCCACTGCAAACTAAACACCTTTTATTTGGTGAACCATGTCCAAAATGCACGACATGCCAGACAGTCTTAAGTGTACGTCATGTTTTAATCGAGTGTCCTGTCTTTGATAATCAACGATTACGTTTTTTTAATGCAGTGTCTATAGACATGCTTGAACTACTAGGTGAGAAATCTCACTCTAATATTTTTAAATTTCTACAGACCATTGGTTTGTTGCATTTTATTTAATTTTTGTTCCATTTGGAATCTTTTTTCGTGTGTCAGCAATTTATGAACTTTTGCTTTTTTCATAGATGTTTTTTTAAATACTGTTTTAATCCATCGGCTTGCGATTGGAATTTTTAACCTTGCCTAGATTTTAATCGGAATAACCTCTTTTTCAAAGATATTTATACTTCTTACCATTTGATTGGCGCAGCATGGCCAGATATGGCTTTTGCGCCAAAAAACCTAACTAACCAACCAACTGCAAACTAAAAATATCTCTAAATTCGCTAAATAAATTTCGTCCAAATTTCACAATGGCTCTCAATAATTAAACAGATTCAATGAATGTTACTGCAGTATAAAAGATTTCACTTAAAGAAGAAATTAAATTTATTCGAAAATTATGAGAATTCTTCCATTTAACCCAAAGAAAAGCAGACACGCTCCTTCTTGAGCCCAGAAAGAAAAACAGGCTCCTTCTTGAGCCCAGAAAGAAAAACAGGCTCCTTCTTGAGCCCAGAAAGAAAAACAGGCTTCTTCTTGAGCCCAGAAAGAAAAACAGGCTCCGTTTGAGCCCAGAAAGCAACACAGGCTCCGTTTGAGCC
>JAPMOR010040616.1:422796-466928 GCA_026543865.1 Argiope aurantia | reverse complement strand
CCGAGGTGTACATTCCCAGTTCCAAATTATATACGGATGAAGTGTGTTCGCCCTAGGTCAAACAGTTTGATCGTTAATTCGAATACTCATTTTCATTATAAGTAGAGAAATTCACTAATTTAGTAGAAATATTCCAGCGTATCTGGCATCCTCGTTCAAACGAGTTCGGTTTTTAAAAAATGAAAATGTGAGGCTAAAGGTTATTAAGAATAAAGAATTTCAAATTGCTTGAAATGTGGGTGTTTCCGAATTTTTCTTATTCAGTGATAGAAAATAACTTGTTTTAGTGTTACACTTTTTTAGCATATTGGAATAATTTTTGTTATAGTTTTTGTGGATTTTTGTGTATTTTAATTGCTGCTGAATAGTTTATATTTTGAATATTGTCAAGAGGGATATTGTATAAATATCGCTTTTATTTTAACCTTTTTGTTAACTTTTTACAATGAAAGGACGCTTAGGATGTTCTTACTGAGTGACAGACTTCACAAAAATTTATTAGCGATTCTTAAATTAAAGCCTTTTGTGTTATGAGTCATCTTTAGGTTTACTATCAGGGCACTGCGTAAGATAAGGTTCCATTTCCAGAAAATTGTGAATTCTCTTACTCCTCTTTAGGACTAGTTGATAATTATAAGGAAATACTCCTTGAAATAACATCTGTGGGTTTTACCATTAACGACGTACTTTGTGGTGAAACGTTAGGGGACTATCAATCAGATGTTCTTCTGACAATATCTTTTTGAGCATTTTTCTTGACAAGCCGATTTAAATCGAATTTGTTCTCACACTGTTCGGAATCTAAGCGACCCCCCTCCCTTTTTTTTAACCTTAAGCTAAACAATAATTGTTTTTAAGGTTTCTAATCGTGGGAACAAACATAAAGAAACTATGAGAAAATGTTGTGCTTGAAGTTTGATATGCGATTTCAAAGCATGTGATAGTTTGAAGAATTATTTTCCCATTTGCATGCCAGATGATTATTGTACAAGAGGGCATATCAGTTGACAATAAAAACAGGAGCGAAGGAATTGAATATCGATATAGGGACTCTATATAAGTAAAGACCAGAAATGGGCAGTCTTTACTTATTCTGCAGATAGTTGAGATAGTGAAGCTACAAACTTATTCATATATTTAGATTTCTTTTCCTTTCAAATCCTATCGAGCAACCTGTGTGGAGTACCTAGTCAGCTGGGTAGGAAACTAGGTCGATAGTGTAGGTTAGAAAAGTTACTTTTAAGTTTACATTATATTAAATGACATAAATTTTAAAGAGTTCCTAATTGATTTAATTTGTTGTTACTTGGCAAATTTCAGTACTTTAAAAATATTTCATCGCTTTTGTTTTATCTACTAATTTATAAATGGATTCTGAAGAATACTCTGATTCTGATTCATCGTATTCAGATATTTCTTCTGAGAGTGATGAGGATGCATCATTAGATGATGCAAGAGACTGGTGTCGTCTGGATGAAGACAACCTTGGACCTTCTCCCCCAAGATTTCCATTTACTGCGAATCCCGGAGTAAAAGTTGAAATCCACAGTTCTTCACCTTTGGAATTCTTTGGAATTTTTTTTGATGATGACATCATTAGTTTTATTGCCAGTGAAACGAACCGTTTTGCAGAGGATTTCATTGAAAATAATGAATTAACACCCAGTTCAAGGTCGCATGATTGGAGAGATACGGATTCCAGTGAAATATGAGTATTTCTGGCTCTATTGATACTCCAAGGAATCCTTCAAAAGCCGATTCAAAAGTTGTATTGGTCCCAAAATCCATTCATTTACACTCCGTTTTTCGGTCAGATAATGTCCGAAAGAAGGTTTGCTTTATTAATGAAGTTCTTGCACTTCACTAATAATGCAACAATAGATACAAGCAATCATCCTCAACCTGGACTGCGAAAAATATATGAAGTATATGAAGCCTTAAACAGGAAATTTAAATCTTCATATATTCCTGAATGCGAAGTGACTGTGGATGAATCGTTGCTCTTATATAAGGGCCGGTTGTTCTTTAAGCAATACATACCCAAGAAAAAGTCAAAATTTGGAGTAAAATTTTACCAATTATGTGAATCAAGTACCGGATATATTTGGAATAGCTTAGTATACACTGGAAGAGACATGCCTTTATGGGAAAACGCTAATAAATATTCTTCAACCACTAATATAGTTATGACGCTGATGGAAAATCTTCTAGGTAAAGGTTATTGCATAACTTTGGATAATTTTTATACTTCGCCTGAACTGGCAAAGATTTTGATAACTAATAAAACAGATGTTTATGGAACTCTACGATCACATAGACGTGGAATTCCACAAGAAATAAAGGGCAAAAATATTAAAAAAGGAGAGATAATTGGATTCCAGAAAGGTAAAATGTGTATTTTAAAGTATAGGGATAAGAAGCCAATCCATATGCTTAGCACAATACACACAATTGATTTTGTTGAGCAGTGCAAAAGGAAGAAGAAAAGTAATGGCGATATTGAAGAAATTAAAACTAAAAAGCCTAAGGCTGTTTTAGACTATAATAGAACGATGGGAGGTGTGGATATGGCTGATCAATGCTTATCATACTACCCAACAGTTCGAAATCAGCAAAAAAAATATTACAAGAAGATTTTCAGACAATTATTGAACCAGTGCGTGTGGAATGCATTTGTACTATTTAAAAAATGTGGAGGTAGAATGACACATCTGGATTTTAGATTAAACTTAATAGAAACTTTATTTCAAACGTATGGAGAGAAGAAAAATGTGCAACTTCTGACTTCAGCCGACCGCCTCACTGGACGCCACTTTCCCGCACATATTGAAGCGACAGGAAAAAAGAAAACCTTATCAAGAGTGTGTATTGTGTGCGGCAAAAAATTTGATAATAAAGGCCGTCGTTTGCGGAAAGAAACTAGGTTCGAGTGCAAACAATGCAAGGTCGCACTGTGTATAACACCATGCTTTGAAAGATACCATACTGTGATGGATTACTGACACTTCTCAGTCTCACAGATCATATTCCCATTGGCAGTTGGGACTTAATTTTATTATTTAAATAAGCTGTATGTATTCTAGATATCTTTTGCAACAAGCATTTTCAGTACGTTTCCGTATATATTCTTTGATATATTTTTATTTTCATTATACTACACAATTCCATCTTATAATCCTAAGAGAAAAACTAAATTTTTGTAAATAAGTTTTTCGGGACTTGTGTATTAATTTATTTTTATGAAATTCGGAATATTTCTTTAAGATTGTGTAATTTTTTAAATATTTTTTGTCTGACATTTTGTAATTAAAATATTTGTATTTGTTCTTTTCATAATTCCAAGAATAAATAAGACGGGTTTGATTTTACAATTGCATCCCCTATAAAAAATCTAATAGGATCTTTTGTAATCATTAAGTGCATTAATATATTTCTTTATATATTCTACTTTTTGCATTAGTTTTTATTTAATTATTTTGTTATATTGCTATATTTCTGGTAATCTCCGGAAAAACATTTATTGCATTTCAAACATTCAATATTTCGTATAAATCATTTACCTTTAAAATATAATTTCTTCCGAGAGACCCAGAGGCTATAGAGGTTCATAGGTTGAGCCATTTCTCGTAATTTTTCTATGAAGTAAATTTACTTGCTGTTTTGTCATCAAATTAAATGTGTCTATTCTCTTGCACATTTTGTACATTTATCTTGTACATTTCAAGTAAGGGAATTAGTAAGGGTACATTTCAAGTAAGGGATTAATTTTATTGCACAGTTCTAAAAATAAAACCCATATAAGTATCTTATATAAAATTCAACTATATTAGAAATCACAATAATTATACGTGGATTCATCTGCATTTATCTGCTACATATGCTACTAAAAAAAATACAGAACATATTTCATTGCAAAAGTTTTCTTTTTAAATCACTAAGAAGTTTTAAGATCGTCTATTTTAATTCATTAATAATGTAAAGAATTTGGAAGAACAACATTTTTAGTCTTAAATTTGGTGCAAATATATCTGTATATATTTGCACCATCTGTATATATTTATTAGATTGCTTGAACCATAATTGAACGTTGGTAAAACATTGAGTTTCTAGGTGCATGCTGGATTTTTGAAGGGATTAATTTCTTATTTAAGGAATTAATGTAAAACGGAATCAAAACTGTTTTGGTTTCAGGTAACAATCCCTTCATTAAAAACCTAATGTAATAGCACAAATAGAAGTTTTATTATAAACTACTAATAAAAGTAGCATATTAATGAAGATGTGTATATAAGTAAAAATATATTTTGAAAATGTTTTTGATTGTGTTTGTAAAAATAGTTTTAGCTTGTAACAGGTTTTTAAGTACGCGTTCATATTCGTTCTGTTTTAAGAGCATTATTGTTCACATTTTCTACAGTATTTACACAAATTTTCAAAACTCAGTACTTAGATTTTCAATAACGCTACAAAAAAATGCCTGAAGTCTATATTTATGACGTAATTAAAAGACGGCCAAAAATCTGTAGTGAGGAAAGCTTATCAGATTTGTCAATCGGTGCATATTAAAAGTAATCTAGTGGGATAAAATATATAATGTTGTCAAACTTACGAAGAGAAATACAATTGTATTCTTCAACAAACTAAAAAAAAATATAATATACATTAGGTACATTAAAAATTTAAAGATGTTAAAAAAAAATGTGAAAAAAATTAAGCCAAAATGTCAGAACAAGATACATTAATTTTACATATACAAACTAGTATATATAAAACACCTCGCCTGCGTTTATTGTTTGTGAAAAAGAATGAAAATATACAGATTTTGCATTTAAATTTTTGTATTTTTATATACAATTTCTTTAGAATGTTTAGAAACCTTAGTCCTAATTAACAATAATTAATTACCTCTTTAAAGCTTTGGGACACTAAACGAGCGTTTTAGTTTCTTCATTTGGCATATTAGGAAATGAAAACTAACACACTTGATAAATAAATTAAAATCACATCCAGTGAACTCAAACTGGACAAACAGGAGAAGAAGATAGTCTAAATGTCAGATGTATGCATTAAAAATTTTTTTAATGCTAAGATAAGAGATAAAATTAGATCAAGGAGGTAAAAAAATGGCAACATTTCAAAAAAAAATATATAGTGTAATTATTTCACTTTAATTAAATTATCAAAAAGTTCTCACTATTAGATCATTTATTCATTTACTTTCACTAGGATTAAATTACTCAAAACTAAACGTATAAGTAAAAATGTCAGAAGAAACCAGTTTAACATTAACAAAACCGCTCGATGTATATGGGATTCAGCAGTGAAATAAGATTAATATTTCGAAAAAAAATGGAACCTTTAAAAACTGCGCTTATATAAACTTTGAAAATATTATTAAAAACCAGAGAAAAATATAAAAACAATGAAACTTATATATCTACAATGCTTACATTTTTGTTCGAATTCGCCAAGGAGTGTGAAATTCTATAAGGTTTAACGAATTAAACAAATATTCAATTTTCATATATAGATTATAACATTATAAAAGTAAGGATTTAATATAATGAATGCTAATCTTTCCTAAAAATCCCACTTTAATATATTGGTTCTATATATCTCCCCGTTTTTAAATACACTTATTGATGAAAACTAAAAAAAAAAAAAATTCATTAAAAATTAAAAAGTTTTGTGCGTTAAATAAATTCTGTACATAAGTTTAGTGTCTTATTTTGAAAAATAAATTGCATAAGCAATCCTTAAATCAAATCACGCTATAAAAGAGAAACTTGTCAAATTTTAATTATATATATTTTTAGATAAACTATTTTCTTATGCTAGAAAGCTTTACGATCTTATCGATCAAATTATTACTAATAATACGTATATTTATTCATTCCAGGTATATATTTTCATACGTTCAATTTTATATTCCCTTTATTTAAATCTAATTTTGGCTACGTATTTATTATCTCAAAATCTCAAAAGTAACGGCTCAGAACGTAAGCGAGCTTTTAAAATGCATAAACGGACGCGAGCAGGAAGACGTCAATCATATCTTCCATTGATAACAATTCACTTTTCCTTATCTCACATTCCCTTCTCATTATCGCACAGCTTGAGATTGGGGGAAGGGAAAAACAGCAAACCGTAAAAATACGGGCACTGACAGTTTTAAAGGACTTTTTGTTCCCGTATAAAGACGGGTCCCGCCGTTTTGAAGGGAGAATAGATTCCGTCTAAAGACGGGTTTTGCCGCTTGGAGGGTTAAAAAGAATGTGTTTACTGGACATTTTTCTATCCCGTCACGCGGAGCGTGTTATAGTGCAAATGTAAGCATTTTTACAAAGCTTCTCTTAAATTAATGAAGTAGAGGATGTGGAATTGGACCAGGAAATAAGAGAATATTTTAGAATGAAGTTACTATGGGTAAAATTAAGAACTTTGGGAATTAATTTTGATTTAAATTAGAGTTTAAAATATCATTACATACACACACACACACACACACACATATATATATATGTAGCGCTCAAGTTAGAACAAACACAAAAATTGGCTTAATAAACTATTATTTCCTTGTTTGAAATTGTTTACCGATGCGAATAATTATGTTTACTCGTGAAAAGAAAAAGAGTTCCTGGTCGAAACAATGATGATCAGAATTCCTTTAGGATCGGATTTGAAATAAATCTCTTTGGAGAAATGAGGCATTAGGGGAAAATATATCAAGAATTGAAAAATATGTATTCGAATGTATTTTTTGAATGAACTTGCTTTTCTATAAAATTTGAAGAATTTTTTAAGCCGCATATTAGATCTGTTTTTAGCTGGGACATAGTAGCCTTTGATTGTGATACTTCAACACAAGAAAATTTTCTTTATGTTTTTGCTTGTATTGTATGTGTACAGTACAAATCGCTTGTATTCTTCCAATGGAGATAATAATTTATCTAATTATGATGTAAAATCATTCACTAAATAACAAAAGTTTAATACCATGCAAATTAAAACTCTTTAGCATTACTACTTTCCTACTTACAATACTTATATGCATAACGAATATCCATATTCTTTCCTATTTCTAAAGTTTTAAATCATTTCATTCCTCGGCAAAAAAAAAATATTATATATGTTGCAACTCTAAATCCTACATCAGTGGAACTTTAAAAATATTCAGAAATAAGTTTATTAAATGCATCGCCTTCCGCAACCCTGCGTCTTTGAAGGAATTAGCGCAACTTCAGAGAGTTAAGAGTTCATTTGCATAATTATGTCAACCATAAAAAGAATTTTTTGGATAAGATTTCGGGAAACATTTTACCCCAAACATCGTGAGACCGCTTTAAGAAAATATCTGAATGATGTCAGCTGCGCTGGATGTGAAAGTTTCTGAAATTAAGTAAAGGATTATGAAAAGGTCTGGTATAAGAGCGAACTCTGAAGGAAGTAAATAAAAATATTTACATAATCCCAATGAAAACGAGAGTCTTTAATTTCTTTATTTTCTGTAATCTTATCTAAATAATACTTCCTTTCTTCTGACTTAATTATTAAATAATCACATAGAACAACGGCATTGCTTTCTCTGTTTTTGATTACTAATTAAAATGAATTTTATTGGAGTTAAAAGATTTGTACAATTGTAGAATAATGTTTGTTTTATTTATTTAATTATATATTATTGAGAAACATAATGTGAGTTTTTTTCTCTCCATACTAAAGATTTAAAATATTTGCAATTATTACTTGTTATCCAAATTAATACTGCGTTATAAAAAGTAGTACAAAATGTAAATAACATTTAGAATAATTATTTGAAAATATATGAAATATATAAGGATGTAATGCAACTTTTATTTGTTAAATATAATAACTTTTTTAATTATGCCTTTTGTACAAAACAATTCATTTTGTTCGTGCTAATATAACGCCATTTCCTTTGTATAATTTAACAATTATATCAATCTTAACATTTTGTTGATCTCTAGCTGATCTGCTTAAAAAATAGATATTCATTAGTAATTTAATGTTAATTAGTATTAAGGCTTTATATATGCAAACTTCTTCACAAAAGTCATCAAATTTTCAAAGGCAAAGTTGTTGACTTTTTTTTATTTATCGTAATTTTTATTCCAGTTTAATTTAATTGAACTTCATTTGATTTGTTTCACGTTTGTAAATGCGCTTTTCTGTTATGCAATTTTCACTCCTTATAAATTTTGAAATTATTTAAATAGTTGTGTGTTCATAATAATAGTACATTATTTGTATAGTTTCAATGCTCCATTATGAACCAAGGTATTAAATTAATTTAATTTAATTCTATAAGAATGACTTGAATCAATACTGAATTTAAATAAAGTTAATTTTGAAATTTCATAATATTTAGAGGAATGATTTAAAAATTAGAGACTAAAAAATGAGAATATTAAAATCAATAATTTTACTTACATTCCTAAGTTTTTCGGATTGCTTTCTTGGAAAAGAAAACAGCAAGTTAAAAAAATTAGCTACCATTTTTGTTTCATATTATATAATCTAATAAATATTTACTGCATTTAACAATATATTGCACTTACTTTCGAGAATTCTACAATATGTATATAAATTGTGAGCCATTTAGAATGTAGCATTCATAGAATTTCTTTCTTTTGGCGTGTTAGAGGATAATTTAGAAATTTTTCAAAATGAAATAGATTTTTAAAAGACTTTAGTCATCTTCAGTCTGAGATGTATTCTATACGTTAATAAAAGATTCATTTGATTTAAAAGGAAAAATCAGTTTATAATTTTATTTCTCAATAAGTAGGAAAATCAAGATTTTTGACTTCTAAAATGCTACAAATGATATTAAAACATTTATAAAATGCAACAATTATAGATAAAATAACTGCAGAAACCACTTTATACAACATACACATAATGTCTTATTTCATCGTTAAAACCGTTGTGTTTTTCAGGCACAGTCCCAATGTCTGAAAAAGTAAAACAAAATACTAGCAATGTAGAAGATATACAGCAATAACATGTAATGCAGTCTGAGTATTCCATACAATGTATCAAGCTTTACCATCGCTAGTTGAAAATATTTATTCATCTCAGCCAGATTGCTGATTTTACGAAGAAATTATTCACATCCATAAAATCATAGACATGTATTCAAATATTTTACCCTATTTCATGAAGTTATTCAAAGATATTTCCTTTATCTCTTCAAGAAATTAATGTTTCTTATTTCAGAGATTTAGGCCCCATTTTGAGGTACAATTTGAGAAATTCTGCATTGGACTTCGTTTTATTTAACCTTAGACCGATGGCGCATATGATACACAAATAATATAAACCTTCCGAAAACGAATGAGATAATCGTTTAAAGACAGAACGCCTGACCCTAACAGTTTTAGATCCGGTGCTCACATGGGATTGATTTGGGAAAACTTATTATCAGTATAATATGACGAAAGAGCTATTACAGCTAGATGCCTCCAGTTTTTTTTTAACCTTTTTTTTTTTTGCTAGGATTTCCCTTCAATCTTTGCATAACATGCTGACTAAATGGATCTCTAATTACTTTTCCGAGATTTCAGATATGTAGGAGGCCTGCGCTCGGTATCTAAATGCTATGAATTGTACTTCCCACTGCAATAAAATTTTCAATCATTATTCTCAAATAATTCCTTGGAGGCAAATGGTCTCAATCTTCATGAAAGGCCATAAACTGTGAAGTGTTATTGTAGAATGGTTTATTGATGAATGACTTTGTGTAATTAAAAAGACGACGGAAATTTTAAAGCAAAGCATGACAAAATTTAATAAAAATAATGGTTGGATAAGAAAACGAGGAAAACATTCACAAAATATTGCGATACGTTAAAAATGACATATTAATTCATTTTCCGACTGATTTTATCGACTGATTTTAATCTAAAGAAAACATATTTAATGGAAATTTAAATTACTTTTAATGCTGTGATCTATCTTTTCTCTAATTAATTAATGGATAAATTTTTTAGGAAAAAAATATGGTCTAATTGAAAGCATAAAATAGCCACTTAATTTATTTTTGTAATGATTCTGTGAAGTCATTATTAGCTCCGTGTCAAAATATTTTTTTACTTAATCATTAAATAGTTTAATGTATATTAATAATTTGAGTTTTTAATATTCTCCAAATGTTTAATTTATTAAAGTGTTATCACTAAACTCAACCAGAGTTTCTCAAATATGATCCATCTTTTTTTTTAATTCGAAATTTATTCGAAAAGACATCATTATAAAATAATCTATGAATATTTTAATGATTAAAGTTTAATTTAATAACGCGTAAGAAATAAATTGTGAATCTGAATTAAAAATGCTTTTCTATTTCGCCTGAAATGCTTTTTTTTCAATTTAAAAACCATTTCAGTGCTAATACACTCATTTCCTTCGACTAACGAACCGATTTAATCCTCTTTTTCCTTTTCTGCTAAATCTTAAATTGAAAACTCGTTGTGATTAAAAATGAATGAAATTCAAAAATGTAAGTACTTTTATTGGCATTATGCGCCTTGTCACGTATTTTTCTGGAAAGCTGCTTTGTGTTTTGCTGTTTATTGAATTACAGAATTTTTTCTATCTTGTACCGAGGTAAATACATAAGAAGTATAATAATCAATCGAAAATTTGAACACAAAAATTTACTGACAATTCTAATCTCATTGTCGAAACTGTCATATCTGAAACTATATCTCTATATATATTCGTTTCCAGAAAAGCACAATAATTCTATTGTGGCAAACATATAAAATTCAACTTGCAATGCTGATACCGAAATTGTGCAATTCTAAATGGATTGAAGAATTTAATTCGATTACATCCCAAATGGATTGTAATGTTTAGTTAAGTATATTATTTAAAAATTTTTAGTATGTAGCTTATACATTTATATCAAACATAAATCCATTAATCGAACATTCTAAGCATAATAAATTGATTCTATTTGATCGTGAATTGTAACCATTGCGTTATATTACATTCTATCTGATATTTTTGGTTCATAGAGTTTTTGGATTATCGCAATTTGGATTATTGCAATTAAATGCTTCGGGAAGTTCAAATAGGCAGATGTTGAATCCCTTGTTGTATCTGGCTTAAAATTTTACGGGTGTCTGCACTATAGAAGCAAAATATGAATTTCGAGTTTTATTCATCTAGAACACAATATCTACCACAGGTTTTATAGATATTGTGTTAATTTATATCCGCAGATTTGGAAAGACATTTTTATTTGAATAGATTTTGATCAAAATTTGATAGAAACTCCTTGAAATCTAAAAATGTGGTATAAAGACCAAATACTAAATTCCATTCTTCCAGCTCAAAGCGTTTCTGAGTTTTCTTTGTCATTTCACATTATTTGATTTTGAGTTATCACAGACAATTTCTGGATTTTTTGAAGATTACAATATTTTATCTATACTTCATATATGAGAAAGTAAAAAATCTGAAGTTATTTTATTATGCAAATATGCATAGAAATAGAAATTATTTTTCGCGAACTAATAATATATTTTTTTTTATTTTGCAACTTTGAATTTTTCACATCGTTCGCACAAAAATGTAAATTCAAAATACAACTCCCCCACCCTTTTGTTACACACACCACTGCATTCCTAACTGCACTTATTCAGAACTTTAGAACCATTGCCTCCAAAAGCAAGTATTTCATGAGCCAGCAAAAAGTCACGTGAGTCTAAATTAGGTTATAATTTTTGATAGGAAGGATGAACCGCTTTTTAATATTGTTGACGTTGCCTTCCCATGACAGCGTGTCTCAAATTCTTTGACAATCAATTATACGAATGCACTTTATGCGTTTAAACTGGAATGAGCCAGTTTTGAATATTTGGTCACATCAAATTATTTTCTTACTTTGCGAGAACTGCCATAATTCATTTACATTTGAAAGAGATTTTTATAAAAATCATATTTTTTTTAACATTGCTACTTTTAAATTTTGATTAAAAATAGTCATTTCTTACTCTTGTTACCTAATTTCATAAAAAAAAAATGTCCAAATGCTGAAAAATAATTTTTGAACTTTCAGTGAATATATTTTAATGAATGATCAAAAGTTAAAGTTTTTTAATTAACCATTTTCCAACCCATAGTATCAAACAGTTAATCTACACACATTGAAAATTTCACTTCAGTACAAAGTAAATATATATTGACAACAAAAGTGCTTTAATATTTAAAAATCCTTTGCAGATAAATAAACAAATATAAAGGTAAATTCAATATTTTTCATTTTAAGACATTTTGATTCATTAATTCTATTTTCCATTTAATTATTAATTATTATGTTTATAAAATATATTTATATGTTTTATGCGGATATACATTCTTTATTCATGCGCTTTATCCTTTCAGTAAACTGCAGGATACGAAAAAAATAATTAAACGACTAGTGTTTGATAAAAAAAAAAATCTATAAATATTCCTTAAGTGATCCGATAAAATATTCACTAAGCATTTTTTCCTAATTATTCTTTAAAGCCTGCCTTCGCTATTAAGGAGGGATATTTTATTTTTTTCAAGCATTAAATGCTAGAACATTTGTCGCAAATGCCAAGGAATTTATATTCTTAATAATCTCCAAATATTTAATTTGTTAAGGTGTTATAACTGAATTTACTTCAAATTTTTTACTTAAATATATGCCATCTTTCAATTCGTAAATGATTTCATTTTTCGCTTTATTTGGACAGGAATCGTTATAAAATCATTTGTGGGTGTCGTAATGATTTAACTTCCATTTATTATCTAAAGAGAAAAGAATTATGGATCAAGATTAAAAATGTCCTCCTAATCTCTTAGAAAAGCATTTCAAATTTAAATTTCATTCCAATTCTCATGTATGCATTTATTTTTTCCGAGTGAAGAATGGATTTAATCATTCCTTCCTTTTTGAAATGTATTGATGGAGAAACTAAAAACCATTTTGCAATGAAGAATGAATCGAGTTTAAAAATTAATTTGTCTTTATTCCTTTCTAATTTATCGCCAGAGTAAATATCTAATCATTTTGTTGTTTAACTACTTCAATATTAAAATAAAATTATTTATGATGAAGATAACTTATTTTTCGAAAAACAATGCGACCACTTTAAGAAGATGACTTTTGAAAAAACCACTGTGATCACTTTTACGAATGCGCTTTTAAACATTTAGGCTTCTAAATCCTTCATTATATCAGCCCTTATTCATTTTGTTTTAAACTTTTACTGTAGCATTTTGAATGAACTTTAGTAATAATTTAGAAGTGTTATTGGATACGAAGTAGTCTTAACTCCAATGTATATATAAGAAAAAAATTGTGTCTGATATATTGAGGGGGCTGAAGGTCATTCCAAAGTTCCCATGTTGATTATGTCTATGGTCAGATACTTTATCTTCACCCGTCGGAACACTGGAGAGGAAAATTATTATTAATCAGAGTTCATACTTTGTTGCGAAGTTGAATGAATCGCTGCTAAATCATGTTAATATCTTGATAAAAAATAAATTATGTTACGATCCTCTAATGTTTTGTTCAATATATTTCCTAGAAAGGAAAGCAATTATAAAGATTTATTTAATTAATGTTGACTGAATGAGGGATGATTCCCGACTACGTCGGAAAATTTGGTGATCATTTGGCAAAATGACATCTTTGCGCTATCTCCAATAGTATTCGTGTTCAAGTGTTTGTTCTAGAACATTCGATTTTCTGCTATTTGAGCTACTAAGGTAAAGGAACCTAAATGAATGTGAGAATTGGAGTCGAGAGAATTCTCTATTAGGAATGTTGTTGTCCAGCGATGTCTCTCTGAGCACTTTATGCTGTTGCGTTGGTTTGATAATGATTAACTGATTGTTTGTTGTTGCATGTGTTTTGTTCAACATGTGATTTTTTGAAATAAGAACACAATAAGAAATATTCTTCAAAATTGTTAATATAATCGTATTTTGAACTAAAGTATAGAATTGTCAATGTATAATTAATATAAAATGTAAATTTGATAGCTGCAAAACAAGAATTGTATCATTATACACATTTTATCATTTCGCGATTTTAATACCTAGATAAAAGAATAGCGTATTTGTTACATAGAAACTGTCTTTTTCTCTGGAGGCACCTCAGATATGAGGATGAGAAGCTTCTGGTGTGATAGTTTGTTCTCGTTGTCTCATGGATACAAAAATGGTGTGGGGTGGCTATCCCCGACAAATAATGGGACGTGCCTTCTACGGAAGGTACTGTGCTGTGGCTGGTAATGGACTTTTGGAATCAAGCTTAGCTCCCGCCAATGCTGTCTCAGCACTCGTTCATTCAGAGTTTCCCCGGTGCCTTCGGACAGATGGAGTAGTCATCTTTGATGTGGAACCTATTGTGAAGTAACACCTTATTTAGTTACTTTGTTCTTTATTCCTTCTCAAAAGGTCAGAAACTTCCTTCACTGATTAAGTTATAACTATACCAGAGCAAGCAAGGTAAATGCACCAGAAAATGTGCAGAAAGTTAGAGTAACTATATTACAAAATCACTGGCATTCTACTCAAAAATAATATATAGCACTATACTTCGATGCATAAAGAAAATGAAGGTAATTTCCAAGACTTTCATTAAGTGCTATATAATTAGAAATATTTATCTGCTAATTTAAAATAATCGAAATAATAATTTTGCCCTTTTTTAGAAAGTCAGAAGAATAGTATTTTTTGAAATTATAATTTTTCAAAGATATCGTGTATACAAAATTGAAATTCTCTCCATCAATGCATTTAAGAAATAAGCATTCGCTCTTATCATTATAGAAATTAATATCTAAGAACGCTATGGAATAATGGAGGCCAAGTTTCAAATTTACTCTACCCTAGAAAATAAATGGAAACATACTCAAGAATACAAGGACAATTTAACAGTCGATGATTCGTTTTGGAGCAACTTTACCTTCCTCTCTTTACCAATTATATTAGCTACATTGAAACATGAAAAAAACCTCCCCACCCTGAAGATTTTTCCTGCTATTTTATTGCATTTGGAGAAAAGTAATGGAAAAAGTATGTAAAAATTAGACTTTTTCATTAAAAGCACTCATTCACTTACGAGCGAGAATGTTCGAAACATACAGAGGGTGAACGAGGCCAGGGGGGGGGGGGAGCGAGCAATTATTAGATGTGGCTTGACATGTGGGTCGCTCGAAATCTACTCAAGTGCAAAGTTCGTTAGATCCCTTCTCACGCTGACTTAGTCAGGCAGACGATAACTGAAGGGAAGTCCACCCTCCCATAGACGTGCCAGGATAGATTAAGGGAGCGTGAGATGTTCAACGCCCTGAAATGTCGTCTGTGTCGTCTGGGAATGGAGGATAGAAAAGGAATGTGTAGGATTCCAAAAGGAACATTGTGAATAAAAAGTAAGTTTTTTTCGTTTGGAACGGGAGGGTTGGAGAGAGGAGGTATATCAAGGATTGAAAAAAGAGGAGGAGACATCTGTCACACAAAGAAATAAATGAAAGGCGAAGTATTCGATTTCTTTTAAGAAGAAATTGTGGTAAAATGAGTAGATTTTCGAATATTTGTTAACCTTTTCATGATTAACAACTTTATAAGCATATATTTTTGTATTTGTATTTGTTAAAGCAGTAAATTTAAATCATAAGAGATTTGCTCATATCGCACATATATCCTTCTGTATTCGTTTGTATATGAAGAATAAAGTAATAATCAATAAAAGAAGAAAAGTCGCCATAAGTGACCAAAGAGAGAATACATTTTATATATGAATAATTGGAAACATGATGGAAAACACCTTCAAATATGTTAATACTGATATTTTGGTAATAAGAATATTAACTACTTTTACCATTAATGTCACTGAAATGAATATAATACCGATGATTAAAATTTCTAACATAAAATTTGGAATTATGATTATGGAAAAAATCTCTTCAAATGCTTAAAATATATTTTCAAAGAAACTGTATTATTTATAAACATTCATTGATACATATTTTATTATAAAATTTTTACTTGTTTTCGTTTATTTCTTTTTCACACTGATTCTTTCCGACATTATGAAAATGCTTTAATAGAAATGCCAAAAACAAACAAAAAAAATATGCTTTAATAAAAATGAAATAAAAGAGTACTAATTTTTTATTTCAAATTTGTTAAAACCTGATAAAGCAAATTAGCATACATATGATTTCGCATCTGAAAACTAAAAATGTTGACACATTTCAAAGATTTCTCCTAAAATTGAAATTTGTATTAAACATTGATTTATTATTAAGAAAACTTTTAAATACATTTTAAAAAATCAATCTAACTTACTAAACTAGAAGGGGTGGTCTACCAAAAACGTTATCTCATACTTTCTAATGAAGGTGTTATCCCGGTGGCATTGGGGCAAAAATATTAAGAAATATTAACATTTGGCGAGAATCTAGCATTTTCTACTGAATCTGTTCTGTGATTCTTGTTACATACTTTGGTAACTAATCCCTGGCAGACGATTAAAATTATACAGAAATCAAATTTGTGTTTGAGATACTTTCTTTCCAACCCATCGAAACAAAAATTTGACCCAAAACTACACTTGTATTCACAAAATCCCATACCAAATTTGATATATTTAAGTCAAAGGCTTTTGAGTAAAAGCGTTTACAAATTTCTGAAAATACAGATCACTGGTTAATCAAACTCTTGGATTTGGCTGAAAATGTGTTATGTGTCTACACTAAAAATGTAAAATTTGTGTACATAATTTTATCCATCTAGATCTCTTCTTTTTTCAGCAATTGTGCTAACTTATACAGTTAATGAATTTTCCTGAAAATTTGAACGAAATCTACAAATTTGATTTTATGCTTGTATATCAAGTTTCATCTTTATAGCGCAAAGCGATTTTGAGTTGTCTTTGTCACAAACAGACAAACGGATATTTTCTAAAAATGTGTTTTCGAACACAAATATTTCTGAAACGTCGAGAGAAGTCGAAATCTCGAGTTTGAATTTTTTTGACGATTACTATACTTTTTCTATAGCACGTATGTGAGAAAATAAAAATGTCACTTTCATAATATCTTTTAAAGGGTGAAATTGCTTATACGCAAACCATAATTATTCTTGTTTTGAAATAACAAAGGCAAGGATATTAGATTATTTCAAATAATATAACAAAAATATTCAATATTATCTTTTAACTATATTTTGAAAGAACTTGTTTATCTTCATAAAATGCATTTCTTAGAAATAAACACTCTATATTATTTTACTTCACAGCGGAACTATTCTCTTCCCAAATACGCTCTTTTCTGGGTAAAAATGAATACCCTTCTCTTCACTCTTCATTCTTTTTGTAAGGATAAAATTTATACATTGCTGAAAAGGTTATATCATATATCGTTACAAAATGGAAATTTATTCCAGCTTGGAGCGAACGATATATACCAGTATTTTCTAGCGCTCTATATTGTATTCTGAATTTATAGCATAATACCAGACATATATTTTTTACTAAAGCTTTTTTTTCAGTTAGGGATTTTGTAGAGGATTTTGTTTAAGCATAAGCATAAAGCTGTTTAAGAAATAATGCAATTTATAAGGCTGAATATTCTCAATATATATATAGAAAAATATCTGAAGACGTTATAATATAAGCCAAATCATCTCGGAATAATACAATTTCAATTTTACAGCAGAAATATTATTAAAATAAGGAAAAATAGTTAATATATTTCTTTAAAGTAGTAAATTGTTTTTAAAAATTCTAAAATGAATATTCTGCCACCGTAGTGCACATATATATATATTCACTAAGCATCCTAATGAGAAAAAGTATTGCAAGTTATTGTAAATTCTTATAAACTCTACATTTTCCAGTATTGTGTAGACATATAAATAATATTTTGCAACATTAAAATAAACTGTATAGGGTGAAATGATATTATAAATATTGTTTGTTAAAAAAGTTTAGAAAAAAAATGTAAAATATTCACATTTTAGAAAACTATGCATTATCTTAGAAAGTTTTATGTCAAAATGCCAATATGTTTATAAATATTATAAACATATTGGAATGTATCCAATAGCACTTTAAAATTTCTTCAAAATAGTACAACTATTTGAGCTCATTACTGTAGAAATTTCAAATATTCTCCGCAGTTGTGTAAAGTAATACAATGCTTTTTTTCTATAGTTCTATAATTCATGAACTCTACCAATAATGTAAATATGGCATTTCATTATTCATAATATCCTCCAAAATATTATACTAACATTATATTAACAGATATGATTTTGTGCTGCAGAGGCACTTCTTGCAGCTTATATCATTTCAATTCTGCACTTTCGAATCTTTAATTCATTTTTACTTTACGTCATTAAAGTAGCAAAATAATTGCAGAGCTTTATACTACTCTCAACGCAAAGTACGTTTTTATTTTATAACAAAATTCAATGTTCTATTGTCCTTCACTTTGGAGATTTGATTGAATATATGTAGATATATTTTTCTTGAAGGATAATGATAAGTTTTATCAGACATATTCCATTGGCTTTATTCAGAAAACACCATTATATTTTAAATATTATAGATATCATGTTAACAAAATATAAAACAGCAAAAATGCCGTGATATCATTTATTTAGGAAGTTGCATTATATTTTCACATGTGCTATTGTGTATTTAAATTATTATTTTTTTCTGGGAAGCTCATTTGTTAATTTAAATTATTATTTTGTTTGGAAGTTCATTTGTTTTATAAATTTTTTATTACAAATTTCTTTAAGTCTAAACGTTATCCACTTTATCCTGAAAATATACTTCGCTTTTATAAAGCTTATGTTTATACAAACAATTTTATGATTTATTTGTGACAAAACATAAAACCTTTACTACAATGACTTTATTCTGAAAAATATTGAGTTTCCGCTTCGTCATTTTCATGAAGGAAAATAGTTACAATAGAATTAAGAATAAAATATTACCGCTCCAATTACAACTCATTTATTATGTGAATAACGCGATCGAAGCACATCATAGTTAGGGAACATATAAATATTTACGGGAAAATAAAAAGATGTCTTCGATTTTATTTTAAAAAGCATTGTTTGCGTAGTTTTTTTACGGCCATTGCAAATGATTTCATAAAATATTTAGTAAATGAGATTATTTTCTTGTACATCAACGCTGTCGAAATCTTTCGATAATGCCATTATATTTATACATACCAGTTATTGTGAACACAAATTATTTTTTTGTTGTTCTGACAACAGCGGTTAAAATGTTGCAACATCAACACCAAAGTCTTTATTCAAAAAATAGCATTATGTTTATTCGGCCCGATTATTATGAATACAAAAGTTTTACGATTTTTTTTTTCAAAATTCTATTTTATCTCGTGTTTTCTAATTTTAAAAAAAATAAGGAAATGGGCGGAATTTAATTCAGCTTTCCATCGTTTCATTCGAGAATCTCCTCTATAGACGTTTAATCTCCTCGAAGTGTCTTTCACGGAGCGAGGCAAGGGCGAGTTATCAGTCGTTTTTATAGCAGATTTCGGAATCGTTTCAATTCCTCGTTCCATTCGTCCTAATTCCGTCGACAACTCGCGGCATTCCGAGCTCGTCGGCTGCAAAGTCAATAAAACTTTTTCCGGGAATGCAATAAAATGGCGGCGGACGAAAAACGGATAAAGTGTTTGCATTAAATGCACCATTTGCTCGAGTCGTTTTCCAGAAAGTATTTTTTTTTAAGCGAAGAAGTCCCATCCCTAACCCCCCCCCTTTTTTTTCCCTTTCCAGGGGAATAGCGAGAATTCCCCTGGGGGCGAAGCTACATTGTTCGAACAGAATTACAATAGTTTTTTACGGGATAAATCTATTTTCAGAGATAAAGAAAATATTTATGTATCAGAGAAAACTGAGGAAAAGTGCAGGGGGGGGGGGATAAGGATGGCTTTTATCCGATTTAAATGGTTACTAGAAATTGCAGTTCTTACTCTTGTTTATCAGAGAAAAATTGAAATAATGAAATCTTTGCAATGTTCTTTATAAAATCATTAAAATATATATGAAACGCAGAAATCCAATTTATTTCCATCCAATAGCAATGGGGCCACGGTTATTTGATGGCACAGATTCGGCTGTAGGATGGAAAGATCGCGTGCTACAGAAGAGCCGATTCCATGGAAGATCCACCGTTATGCGGGTTGTACGCACCCCTCTTACATCAAGAAACGCAACATTCACTCTTCGTGCGCCACTAAATGTACAATTGATTGCTGTACAACTGCCTTTCTGACAATGCTTTCATTCGACCGAGATACAAGAAGCGTCTAATTTCGCTTACTTAAAAATAAGGAATAAATATTTATGATTTGAAAAAAATCTACAAAATGGAAACACTCGTATTGTGATTTAGCACTTATTGGGTCTTTCCATTTGAAGCTCTGCAAAAAAAAAAAAAAAAAAAAATGCATACTAGCTTTTTCATGTTAGAAATATTTTATTTCATTCATATCATATCAAAATATCATATACTATTTATTTTCATTGGAACTTTGGAACTTTGGCACATAAGGCCATCCTTTCAAATCTCAATACGAACACAACTTACTTGAAAAGAAGCGTGAAACTGTACTTGGTCACCAAAATTCTATCCCTCTTTTCATGCATTATATAATTCGGCCTTGAAAGGATTCCAGTGCTGCATTATTCGCATGGCAGGACAGCTGACATTGGAGATATTTCTCTAAGGATTTTAATCGTATTAAAAAAACTGTTTTGGACACAATAACATTTTAAACAAAAAAAAACTTTCTGAGATCATAGATATCGTTTTCTGACATATCAACCGTTTACTTAAGGAATCCGAGTTTATTGAATGAATGATATTTATTAAAATAGTTACTGAAATAGTCGATACCCATAGTCAAAAATGATGATATATGAAACACGTTGTCGATTGTGATCACAGAAATGTGAAACATTTTGAATACAGATGCATGCAAAATATTTTACTAAATATGGCTAATAATGTTGGATAAAATGTTTAAAATTTGTAATTTTAATAGTAGTACATTTATAGTATAAGCCTTTTATATTATTCTTTTCATATACTTATCTCTAAAGGTATAGAAATTAGCTAACAAACTTTGATTAGAACAGACAGAGTGTATATCGAAGATAAATCAGTTTTCTACGTTAGCTACGAAATTTTTAGAAATTTTTGAACACCTAAAGTGTTAACTCAGAAGTTCAAAGTCTGAATTGATTAAAAAGAAACACAATGAAACGACAATGAAAGAACAATTACACGATGAAAGAATTTCACAAGGCCGACATCAGCAATGACCTTTGTATTTGTATTTGAGTTTTCCTTCCTCCCTAGACGATATTTTTATGCATAGATTTTTCATGTACCAGCTCGCTACCAGACTGATGCTTCAACATTCAAGATACAAACTCGTCTTCAAAATATGATTTATTTCAAATCGCGCATTATGAGATACGAATGATTACATCAATATTTATATGATTACATTTTGTCATAAGGTATTTTTTAATTCTTTTCTAAGTTCAAATCATTAAAGCACTGGAGACCAAAATCAATAGAGTAAGAAACGGGCCCAGAACGCCGGGCCAAACAATTTAACCTGTCATAATAATCTATCAGTTCCGGAATTATGAAGACCGGATCTATCAGTTCCGGAAGAAGGGGGTTTCATATTCGATCAAGTCTGCTTATTGAGTTTAATCTACTAATTGTTCTACAAGGTTAGCATAAACAAAGGATATGATAAAAAAAACTTACATTTTCAAATTATTACACATTATATAAAGAGTTATTTATGAAAATAAAGAAAGAAACGAGTCAAATTTTCTATTCAATATGCTCAACAAGTGGTAATTATTTGAACATGTTGGAAACATGTTTATTTCTATAATTATACAAGGATCATTCAAATTTTACAGAGAACAAGGAGGGGTCAGATCCATTGGGACTTAAATGACGACGCTGGATTGGATGGAGTGCAGAACTCTGGAATGGATGTGCTTGTAATACTATTTCACCCTTCTTCACATGACCATCAAGACCCCTATGACATCCTACAAAATGTGATTGATGTTTATTTTATACCAAAGACTTGGATAAACCCACATTACAGAAAATCCTCAATGAATTTAAATAATTTTTCAACTCTACATTAAAGACTTGTAAAAGTAGAACTTCAAAACGCTTGGAACAAACTTGACAATATATTAGATATATGTCATGTTACGAAAAATTCACAGAGCATTTGTAATTAAAAAAGGAGTTGGAATGTCTTTCATTATTTTCATGTACATATGATAACATACTATGTGTAATAGCTTTGGAAATATAATAGTTTAATAGTTAGCTTCTCATTAATTTATGCTAACCCTATGTAGGAATAAAGCATTTGCTATCCTCGATGATACATTTCAAGAGACTTAAAGCATTTTTCCTCGCCTTTCAATGATTTGTGTCTGATTACAGTACCTCAAGCCGCATGCACCATCATTCTAAGGTAAAGCTCTCCGTAGAATGTATAAATGTATATTTATATAAAATTTTTTCGAGAATATGAAAATTAATACTAGAGGAGCTGATGATTCATTAAATATATAATGATATACAGGAAGATCATGAGAATAAACTTTGGCAAATAAAAAGAAAAAGAAGGAGGTTGATATGAGAAAAGATCAAGGCGTCGAAAAACGTTTAATTTAGATCTTAGGTAAAAACAAAATTTTTCTGGTGTAAGTTAGTTCCTACAGATTATTACTGGAGTATTTTGACACCTTTGCTCTTAAGGCTACATGCAGCTGGCAAATAAGTGCTATTCTTTTGGTGCTTTCCATTTTGCTTTGGAATTCATTGTTTGGTGCTGTTGAATATTTAAAGAACAATGAAAAACAATGAAGTATATTTATTAACATTCAACATAATCAAAAGCAAAATTCTGTTAGATACTTCGTTATTGTTATTGGATTGGCTGAGCGCCTAGTCCCGAAGAGGTTTATCTCGGATAATGATAGAATCGGTGGTGGGTCTTTCAATCAATATTTTACCATGCCCGTCCTGATTGGAATCTTTTTATATGAATTTTGAGATAGTAGAAGAAATGCAAAAAGTCCTTTCTATCAATCAATGGAATGGAAAAAACTCTTCTTATAGTGAATAAGTTTCCAAGAGCTAGAATAATATAGCTTGTACCATAATTGCATTTTTCAATTAACTAAATAATTGTAAACATAATAAATAAATTTAAGGTACTTTAACTAATAAATATGGGAATAAAATTCCATATAGAGAATAAATTTTAGTAAAAATTCATTTTATGTAATACATTTTCAAAAGTTCGTGCCCAGCAAAAAATAAATAAATTTTTTAAGTTACATTTCATAAAAAAAATTTATTATATTGGAAACTATAAAGTTCCTATTTTCATTAGAGAATTTTAAAGGAAATCTTCAGTTATATTTTTCTTTGGTCCATTTCTCTTCAAAAAATCAAACTGTTCAATTTGTTTCTTAGAAAAAAGTTCAATTTGTTTCTTAGTCACAACATTAAAAAAAATAATAATAAAACTGAAGATATTTTTTATATCGTTATTGCAGAATCTGATTCGACCTCTCTTACCTATTGACTTAACTACACTTTTGTCTAACTAAATGGGCTATAAAAGTGATAAAAATAAGTTATAAAGTTTCCGAATCAGTTGGCAATATCGAATAAATTCTATACCTGCTATTCATTTCCAAAACTGTAGAGAATATGGCTCCATTATTTGCCGTTTTTTATAATGTTAGCTTCTTTGGAAAATCCAAATAATAGACCGTGTATTTGCCATAAAAGTGATTTTGAAAGTCATAAAATGTCTGTGCTTATATCTTTATTCACTTCAAGAAAATATTTCAGTCCGATGTTATTAAGGTTTCTACATATGAATTTGGAACAATCCTCATGTACAATTCGATTGCATTTCTTTCCTTGAATGCATTTGTCTTTTCGGCGCTTATGAGGTTATTTCGATGTTTTACTTTCTCGCTAAGAAGGAAGTATTGCAAACGACAAAATGTTCAACCATAAGATTTTGAAAAGTCTCCGAGTATCAGATCTCCCTGAATCCGAAAAACTCGTTTGTAGCAGGAAGTCCGTCCATATGCCTGCCTGTGTACACGATAGTTATAAAACTCTTTGAATTAGACGAATGAAATTTGGCACATAGTTTAAGGCTAAATGTGTCGATTTTTATTATTTTTGAGCGGAATCCATACACGGATAATCTGCTTGTAAATCTCATCGAGTCCAAGTGAACTCGATGACTGCAAAACGCAAAAGACTTCGCAAATAAAAATTTAGTACACAAATTTAGCCTCTAAAATGTAGATTCTTATCAAATTTTGAACCACATCTACCCCTCTGTTGACAGATTGTCGGTTTATATATTCGTTCGCATGTAAATGCAGTAATTCATAAGCGAAAGGATTAAAAGGGATGAAATTCGATATGTTATATTGAGACTTTAGTTCCATGTCAAATATTTGCTTTCATCGATCGATCTGAAGAAACCCATCTTAAATGAATATTCGAACGATAGATTCAGTAAAAATGCTAGATTTATGCCAAAGATATGTAACTGTTATTCGCCAATGACACGCAAGGATTCGCTGCCTTACCCAAGGTCCACCATTTAATGCCGGAAGGATGAAAAGGTAGTGAAGAGTGCGAGAAAGTTTCGGGGAGATCACCAACAGTATGTGAGCGAATGAAACGTTGTATTTAAAAATGCAGTGTGGAATTATATTACTTCGCAACTTATTATTTAAAAACCAACTGCAGGCTGGATGTATTAATTCTTACAAAAGTTAAAGAAATTTCAAAATAATAATAATTTTATAAATATATACTATAAAATTTCTTTAAGTTTTCACTAATGCATAGCAGCGCACCTCTCAACTGCCCCATTTTTCTTGGTACAGTATTTTTAGTACATTGTATGATATAAAAAGCATTTCTACTAGTATCCGTGCGAATCTCTCGATTCAGCAAGGGTGGTTCCTACACAACTTCAGTGATCTCTTCTTCTCTTTGTCTTTAATAAGAAAAAGGGAGTAAAGAAAAGAAGGGTAAGAGATGATGCAATAAAAATCATTAAAAGTCAGATTGAATTTAACTCTGTCTTGCCCACTGAGAATCGAAATGCATTCCGCCTTTTATAGCACTGCGAGAATCAAACAGTCAGGACTACTATTGATAAATAAATAACCAGGAACCACTTCAGATATAAGCACTGTTTAATCGAAAGATGCCCAAGCGCTTTTCTGTATCTAGACTGGAATTTTTAAAAAATGGCACGCTTATATAATTGCGAGATCTAGATAAGAAAGTTAGTGAAATCTTTTAATTACAGAACAGAATTTAACCTATTCATGAATTATTAGTTTAAACAACTTCGATCGAAGTTTTGACACATCTTCAGCAGCAGAAAGATTGAAAAAAAGAAAACCTAAAGACAACTAAATCAATTTTAAGACACACACACAAAAAAATACATTTAGTAAGAAATGATTTTAAAAGTACATTCTTTTTTGTGTACTAAAAAAAATAAATTTATTCAGTTTATTTTCTATTATTAAAGTACCATTATAATTATTTCCTATTATTTAAAGTAAAATTTATTATTAAAAATATTAAGATATTTTTACAGTCCTTTTGCTTAAATTCCTTACAAGCTGAAGCAAAGCGTAACACAAAATTTTGAATTTTCAAAGCAATTTAAATCAAAATATGCAAAAAATTATTTACCAAAATTGAAAGATCCAAGGAAACAAAAGAAAAGGAAAGAAAGAACAGAAAGAGAAGCAGGATTAAAAGTCTTCGAGGAAAATAGTTTTTAATTTAAATAAAATTAAACATTCAGTGTTATAGTGATTATAAATGAGGGCTTGTTTAAACAAGGCATTTTACCTTCAACATTTGAAAAACTCTAACTGCTCTGTGTGGTCAATTTTGCTTCGTGAGTAGCTGCTGTAGAAAGGTGTCTTTGTAACATTCCATCACGTTCCAAAGAAAATACATTTGTTATTATTACCATTATTATTTCATATCAGAGTTTAAATTTTCGTATTTGCACTGTCACTTTTCATGTCTGTTTAGTGTTTTACCAAGACATTTTAGTGTTATAAAATTATTTATAAGGTGTTAAAATGTCAGAAGATGTAACGCCATTTCTTCGTCAAATTTTGCTCCCACGGATGTTGGAGAAATGGCAGGTATATTCTCTAACATTTCCTTTCAAATTAAAAAAAAATACTCTGCATTATTGATGAAATCAATGTAAACTTCTTCTTTGGTCTTTCTAAAGTTTTATCCATTTATTTAAAGCATGATTATATTTTAGAGTTTCCCCTCCTATTCCCTTCGATGACTGTTTCAAAATGGGATCATTTTACCTATTGTTTGGCTCAACATCGTCAACATCATGGTTTTTGAGCCAGAAAAATAATCAACCAAACAAAAAAACAAATTTATTGCCTTTCATATTTTATTGCAAAAATTTGCTTTGGAAAAGATCTTTTTATAATTCTGAAGAGAGATAATCTTATTCCTTTCAGAACTAGAAAGAAAAATGATTTCACGGGGTTTTTGTTTTGTACTGTCTTTATTGTACATATTATGAATAGCCGAAACCCTGAAGACAATGACTTTCATTTTAATTAGATAGGTTACATAAAAAATAAGCTAAACTCAAATGACTATGTTACAGATACAAACAATAATAATATATATACATGTTTTATTGATATGGAATTTTATGTTTGCCACGAAATAGCTATGTAACATCTGACTGTGGTTTTAGAAAACGATATTGACCTACTTCTATTTAAGTCAGAGGGTTTGTAGTATGTTCGAGCCTGTAGGACATTCATTATATCAGCAGTGATCAGTCAACCAATGGTGTTGATTTGATGCGTAAAATTATAACTCCAGTACATTTTATTACAAATTTATCACTTGACTACCATTTGAAGATGACAAGGTCATTCCTGACGAAGAGCACTCTTAGCTCAGTAAATGGAATGAATCAAAAACTTTCATGGTAATATGACTTTAAACAAATGACACACCGACAGGAGCCACGCCTCCCAAATGGGAACAGAATCATTTTTCTCAATTTCAAAGTATGCGTCAAATAGATAAATAATTGATGCATCGCTGGTTTCCAAAATGTATTGCCATCATTAAATAGATCCCTTGTTTTTTTCAACCTCTATTAAGTGCAACTCTGTTTTTACCTAATTTCTTTTTCGTAATTCAGATATGAATAATTGATTCACAAATATCTTGCCGGAACACAATAATATAATCAAAAGTAGGGGGAAAGCTAATTGATGAAAGGTTTCACAATTTATGACATCTGCTTGCACACACACAAGACCAGCCCCGAAGTAATTGAACACTAATTACCTTTCCATCGGAACCCGGTTCGATCAGAATCCGGTAATAAAGTTTATTCATTGTTGGTAATTAATGCCCGGACGATGAGTCACCGAACAGGTGATTGATTTCGGATAGCCCCATATCCGGATGACCAATTATCAGAGTTTTATTTATGTAGTTGAGGATAATTAGTGATTCGGAACAATTTTGTGCGCTGGCGAGGGCCCTTATTTGTTAAACAGAATCGATAGAGAATGTATTGTGAAGGGGTGCGTTACTTAATATTATTGACAGGTGAATATCATGCATCAAAGCGAAATGGTAAGCTTCTTCGGTTTGTGGAAAGTCGTTTCTCATGAAACGGAATGCACGCGATGTATCAATTCAATTGGATAGAATGGAGGTGGGCAGTTCTTCTTTTCTTTTTTGAAGTATTGCATTTAGTTTTGGAATCATACGGCGGACGGCGTGAGCTATAGTTATTATTAAATTCTAGGATGCCAACAAAAACCAATGAATACTGATGAAAGTAATTTCTCATTAAAGATCATTTCAATTAATTTCAAGACATTTACATCAATAGAATTAAGAAAAATATGATTCAGGTTTCACCCTTAAACTTTCGCGTGACATTTCCAAAAGAATATTTGTGATCTTTCAAAAATAAATTCAATTAATAAAACCTCAATCAGCTGGGCAATATATTATCATTTTTATTTTCTAAAAATAATACATATTGAAGTTGACTATCTGATCAAAAAAGTATTGTTTTCCTGAAACGTTATAAAGCACTATGACGCAGAAACAGCTTAAAACCTCTATTGAGACAGCTAAAAAAACACTTTCCCCCTTTTTTTATCATTAGAAAATATTATTTAAAACTTTTTTTAAAAATTGGTATTAATATTTTTAGCGCATGAGATGGATTTTCTTGCAATATTTCATTATCAGAAGTCTGTTTCGTTTTATGTTTGATAGTTATACCTTTAAAAAATTTGAAGGAAAACTTAGTTAGTGTATTTTTTTTCGATGAATGTTAGCAAAATACTAATTAATGATTATAAATAATAAATTGTGAATATCTCTGCTAATCATAATTTATGTAAATCATTTTGAATTATTTATTGAATAAATTCCGCTCACAATCACTTATATATGTGAGATATTAGCATAAATTAAAGGTTTTTCAAACAAAGAAAAAATTCCGAGAGGATTTAAATTTCTAAGTAAAAAAATCCAATTTTAATCTGATCCGCTCATTTTAGATGACTAGAAGATCTAAAGAAAATCTGATTGATGATAGTTTTTCATTAAAACATTTATCTTCTTTATAGAATATTGAATTTTTTAATAAAATGTAAAAATAATTTTATTTAGATCACATGGTATAAAAAATATATCTGCACATTGTTTCATACCTCAAGCTAGATTTGATTTATTTAAAGATAATCTGTCACATTTGCCTTTTTGCACGAATCTCTGACTTAAGGCTTAACTAGTTACTTAACATATCAGTTATGATCAGTTGTGATATCAGTTATGATTGCAATACAAATTAATAAGACTAAAAGGTGTTTAAACGTAGTATAAATAAGCAGAAAATATAAATGCAGTAATCAAAATAACTGACTATTTCACAAATATTAAATGAACCGACGTATGATATGTAACTAAAATAATAATTGAACTGAATTTCAATAAGTTTTATGATTTAAAATCATTTCAAACCAGATATTATAAAAGAAGATGCTATATTTTGTGATAAAAAGAAATTTTTAATCGAAATAAATTTAATTTCAATTTTACGCTAATTCAATAATTCACATTAAATTTTCTATACGGCTTATTCATTATATTCATTTAAATGATTCATAGAACTTATGAGATTCATATTTGAGTGGGCATTTAAAAAATTTATTCAATCTTAAATTTTGCATCAAATGTACTTTGTTATGCGATGAGTGCATAACATATCTCGGTATTTCTTATTATGAATAACTCAAAAACCAAACATTCCATTTATAAAGAAATTCAATTCTCAATATATATATAACCTTATAAAAGAAAAGAAGGTAAATTAACAATCTTTGTTAACTGAACGCTCGAATGCTGATCTCCGAGATCCAATTATGAGATAATTCTCAAAGAATAAAAAACTTCCACTACGCCCGCAAATTTTCACAGATAACACCCGATTAGACTTAACGCGAATGCATCAGCAAAAATGAAACGAAAAGTAATGCGACATACTTTCGAATCAGAGTCCACTAAGCCTAATTGCATTAGCTCATCCGCACCAAAACCATTGAAATCCAAAACCAGAACTCGGCTTCTGTTTCATTCTCGAACGACAAAACAATGAATATCCTCATCGACATATCCTTCGCCGCTTCCTGTTTCATTACGACGACTGTTTACCGAGTTAACTCGTGTCTTCGAAGCAATTTTCTGTTTGAATAATGCTGGATTCAATGAGTTTTGCCGCTTGCATTATCTTTTCGACTTAATGATAATGCAAGGCAAAGCTTTGCTTGAAGAAACAGTTATGATTCACCCACTTTATTGATTATTCAGAAGTAATTATGTCTTCATATGTAGGAGACAAAATATCGAATCGAATTACACGTGGGTTTCGATTGGTTCTTGTTTATTTAAAGATTCAACTGGCGCTTTTCCGAAATCTTATTTCAACTGCAACGTAATTGGAGTGGAGTTGTAGTTAGAAATAACATTAATAAGGGACGAAGTACACTTTAAAAAGAATTCGAATAAATGCATTTTCTTGGTTGGATAAATAAATCTGACTACTTTACGAATGAATATAATAGAATTGAGTATCGTGCTCCAGAATATATTTCATTGGTAATTTACATTTTTTTATTTTTAAGAGTTTTTATATTTAAAGCATCCATTTTTTTCATTAAAATAATTTTTGTTTGTATGATATGTTATCAAAATCATTCATCCGTTTTTTTTTTAAATATTGGTTTTTGTTCTCATTGTTCCACAGAAATTTATCCTTTATCGATTGATCGGATTTTCAGTTTAAGAATTGTTTTGTAAATTTTTAATGCTTTTAAGATCAAAACATGTCATCTCAGTGTATTGCCTATATTCTTTGAGATTTATTTTTAGACCAGTATTATAGAACCGACTGGGCAAAGATGAAAGTGTCTGTCAGGAGGAAAGCTCTGATACCTTTATCGGTTGAATTAATACTTCAAATGTGTATAAATTTCTATCGACGAAACTGCAAGGAACTTGCATCATGTATTCATACGTCATGTATTCATACCTATATTAATTATTCAATATGTTTGAAATGCCACAAATTTCGGATATGGATATGAAATTAAAAATTTTAGGACATTATATTATCATATATTATTTTTTATTTATTTATTTATTTTGAGTTTGTAATTTTTCGATGATTATTTTTTGCAGCACTTCTATTTTCTGAGCTAATAAGTCGCTATTGTTTTTAACAGATGTATTATTAATTTTTTCATTAATTACATCTAATCTATAATTTTCCTTTTTAGTAATTCTTGATATTACTTATCATTCCAAAATTATGTTTCATTTTTCCTAATGGATTGCGTTGATGTTGTCTGAGTAGATTTTATTTATATTAGGACTGTTGTAACTTCTGTATTGTTAAATTCTTCAATTAATTTTTAATCAACCTGTAAGTCCCTAAATGTGATCTTAAATTGGAGACCAGGAATAATTTGCTTGAAAGGCAGACAAAAAAAGAATGGACAATGATATTAGCTTTTACTTATTCATAAAATGAAAAGCACTTTTCTGTTTCGAAGTAAAATTTTCATTTGAAGATTATTCTTGAGAATTGTGCCATTAGTCCAGATAAGAATTAATATATGGTTTTTGTGAAAAAAATAAATGTCTTGGAATTAATTCCTTCAAATCAGATGGTCTGAAAAGATATCGGTATTTTAAAATGATAGCGGCAGAACCGGGCATTTCCGTTTTTCATTTTCTGACTAGAAACAGATGACTCGCAGTTTTTGTATAGTACATTTTCTTTATTTCCACCGATACAATGTTCTGATCAATTCAAAGTTTCATTTAAATATAGAAATTATGATTTATATGCTAAAAATAATTTATTGATTTCTAAATGTTCAAATTAATTTAAACAAATGAGTTGGCCGACTGGAGGTTTAATTTAAGTATTGAATAAAATGAAGTGAAATAAAAAAAGAATTTTTATTATTTTACAAAATGGAAGAAAGTGGTTTTCCTTTATTATTTCCATATTTTAAAAGTAAAACTGTATTTTCATATCATAAATATAATAGAATCTTGCAGTTATTTTTTTTCTAAAATGGGATACTTGATAATGTATTTCTGGAATCACAGTTTCATATAATGAATCTGTTAACTTATATTAAATTCCGAAAATATTAAAATATTGCATTGTCACCAGAAATACAAAAATGTACAAAATGTGTAAGCCATTTATATCAGTACGTCGGTGAAATTTCGATTGTAAATTCCATCTTTACAAATATGAAAATTTTCAAATAAACCAGTATAAATTCAGCTTTTTTAATGAAATAATAATTTTATTTTATACACTGTCTTAATGAATTAGTTATTAATTTCTTTAAATTTGAGTGTAGCAACTAAACTGCTTTACGGAAGAAAAATAAGAATTACAATGTCACAGTCTTGCTCCTTTTGCATTCGATTATTTTGAAGAACAGATAATGTCAAAATATATCAGAACAAAGAAAGAAACATGAATCAGAAAGAGTTGCAAAGTTTGATTCTGCTAGAAGAGAAGAAATGTTACGAATGTAAAAAGAAATGAACACCGAGAATTCTAGAAGCATTTGTATACTAAAAATATTCCGTGAGATTCAGAACGGCGTAATATTCCAAACCTGCGCTTTATGCATTCGCACCATTAAGAAAATTGCTCCTCGAAACAGAAGGAAAAATCTACCTTTAGAATAAATAATTCAGAACACCACCTCTTCTGCGCATGCTTCAACCCCCACACGTCGAAGTAAAAGAAGCAAAAATTCATTAAGCCTTGAGACTGGGGAATCGTGTTAAAGTTTCCGTCGAACGAACGTCATTTTGCTTTAACAGGACCATGGCATGGAACAAAAGGGTTGATGGTGCGGTGTTGGTATTGTAACAGTCACGGGGACAGTTTTCATAGCTCGAGGCTAGACAAATCCGATATCAAGGCTGAAGTATCTGATTGCAGCTTTTCCTCCCCGTTTGATAAACAGACACTCATCAAGAAAGTAGAATTTTAGGTATTGCCAATTGTTTGCGCTGAATTTGAAAGGTTCGTCGAGTAAAGTATATCTTTGGTTATTGCGAGTTGAATACTTTCTCCAAATTTGCCTGCCTTCTGGGCGGATTTTCGGTGCTGCTGTTTTGCCAGAGAATAGATAAAAGTGAAATGTGGAATATGATTTTGGGTCGAAAATAATACCCTGCGGATTTGGAAAATATGTTCGCTCTGTCAGTTCTTTGTTTGCTCTTTGGTATCATGACTTTCTTCTGTTCTTTTATATTTTATAAAGGTTTATTTCTGTCTTTTTTTCTTTACTAAAAATTATATTTCTTTAAATTATTATTTATGCAGAAAACTTTTAAAGATTTTTTATTTATTGATAACATTTGGTTTTAACTCCGATTTCATAGAATTTTTTGATAGAAAAATGACTTCTCTCTATGGATGCTATGATTTGTCCAGTGTTAAGGTATATTAACATGTACAAGAATCCATGAAAGAAAGAAAATAAAAAAGGCATAGGCAAAAAATTTGTGGGAAAGATGGAAACTGGTAAAGTGTAAATTAAGATTAAATGATTAGTTATAAAATAAGAAGCAATAGTTGTACCAAAGTTAAAACTATTGCACTTACACTTAATTTACAATAGTGTAAATTAAGTGCAAGTGTTTAGTGCAATTTTTGTATCCTAAAGTTAAAACTATTGGTACATGTTTTTATAACTTTACTTTGTTTAAAGAACGGATCTAGATTGTGGAATGATATAATTACATTGCTCATGAAAATTGGAGAATACTACAAAATCAAAATGAAGCTATAAAAAAGAAAACTTTTGACATATTTAGTAACTAAATAACCAAGCAAATCGAAGAAAGTTGTTGATTTTGCAAATATTCAGTTAACCTAACTAAGCAGCCAGTTATTACGGATGAACGAGCGCATGCCAAGGCGGGAAAGAGTTCCACATTCATTGTTGCTAGGTGAATTTCATTTAGAAATTGTCCAACCAGATTGATAAGAATGGAGCATGAACAGAATAAAATCTGAATCTTCTGATAGGAGTATCTGACAAATTGTTCCATGACAATTTCAAGCTCTAAAAGGACTGGGGGACATTAAACGGTTTCTCTGATACCTCGCATTGCATAACCAAAGAAACTTGAAGATTTTTTTTGTTTAATTGAAATCAAAATAAATAATATAAAATAAAATTTTTATTTCATCCCTTCACATTATTTTGAATACCTATTTTTTATTAGTAGGGTAGATTCAGCACTTTAACATGAAATTAGTTGCTGCATATTATTTAATAAAAATGAAGAATATTATTCATCCTATCTTTATCCGAGTACCTAGGCATACCAATAATATGTAGGAAAGTTATCAATGCGTTAGAGGAGATTTTCACATAATCGGAATGAGGGGAAGCATCTAACCCTCTTTCTGGGCCTTTCCACGACTGTGTTTGAATAGGCAACCAAGTCTGTCTTATTCTCTTATGCATGCTGTTCATTTCATTCACTTTCGAAGCATGGTTTAAGAAAATGTGCATTTGAATTTGCATAGCAGTTGCTTGTATAACTCTGGACTCTGTTATTTCTTAATTACTTATGGGAAGGAATTGAAGATATTTCTAATTCAGAAATGGATAATTTGGCATACATTTAATGTATCTAGTTTGGATACTATAAAGAGCGCGGTACAGATTGGAATTCTGGACAAGAGACCGTTGTGTCTAGGACTACCAATTTCGGGCTTCATTATTAATTGGATTTGTAGGTTATGAAAAAAGATTTAAAAAATCAAATAAGCTTTTGTTTAGTTCTAATTGAATTTAAATTCAAAAAATAGTTTACATAATAATTTAAGTGCATATTATTTTACAAAAAGTATTCTCACACCACTTTATCATTTAGATTTACATGAAATAAAAAAATCATTTTAATAAATTTCCCAATATTAGTTTTAAACTCAAATTTGTAAAAAAGTTACTTTTATTTTAGAATTTTATACAACGAAATAGCAAGATTGTGAATATTTTCTAGCCCATGTGACAAACAAAATTAAATTTTAGAATGTTCGGTTAATTTTTCATCCATTAATGTTTTTCTTATTTCAAAGCATAGAATTTACTGCGAATTCTAGAAAATGAGGTACGTGTGTTCATGAATAGTTAAGATAATGAAAATATTTATATTTTGTAAATATTTTTTCTGCTTAAAAGATAGAAATGGATGTGATATTTTTTTGTATAATTTTTCTTTTTATATATTGTAATTCTTTGAATTTAATTATTATTCTCTTAATGAGTTGTTTCAATATTTCTTTGTTAATGATATCTGAAAAGTTAAATTTCATCACAATCTATATGCTGAAATTTTTAATATTTCTTTATATATACATTGTATGTATATTAAAGTAAGAAAATAGCAGACTACACTAACAAAACATCAAACACCAATACATCTGAAACCTCTTATTAATTCCATATTCTCAGTTTTCATCTTTACATTATATTTCTTTAAACTTCGAAGCATAAACTTTCAAGAAAAATAAAGGGGGGGGGAGGACTCAAAAGCATGTAGAAAATGGAAAATGATCCGTAACGAAAAATCCCTACTTAGATACATTATTGTCAACTTAAAACGATGGAAATGTCCACAATATCTTCGTAAACTTTCCTTTGTATTCTAAAATTGAAAAATATTATATCTTATATAATATTTACTTTAATATATATATTTTTCTTTATCTGCTTATTGAAATACACAAATTCAAATTCTATCGAATTTCGGGACGAGGATTTTTGACAATTGCAAACGCTTCTAAATGTATGCTTAGTATACTGAAAGTAAGAAAACCGTCGTCCAATATTCACGAAACCATTCAAAGCCTTCTCACTTCACAGCTCTTTTACAGTTTCATCCCCTGATCTGAAAGGTGCGAGCCGTCAAAAGTCGTATTCACACCCGGAGAGAAGGTGAAAACTATCCGTGACGACAAATCCCTTGTTAGATAAACTTCCCTCTCCGTGTAATCTCTTCTGTTTTTCTTTCATCTCACTGATCTTGTTGGAGAAAGAAAACTAACAGCATTCCCGCTGTCAGCTCTAAATGCCTCAGGGCTTTTCCGTGACTTTTGGAAGGGAGAAGGACAATTGTCCTGACTTCGTTCCGCCTTTGATGGCAATTTTCCCTCGTATCCTGGCGCCTTTGGTCTCGGTAAACACAAACAAGGCGAAAAGAATTTGTTTTATCAACTTCAGCCTAGATTCTTGGTGAAGTCCAGGAGATATTGCAAAAAATGTGCTGTTTAAAGAATTTCTGTGCATTTTAAGAGAGGTTTTCAGCTTGTTTTCTCTCTTCAGGAAATATGATACTGTTTTTGCTTTATTTAAACACACTATTTAAAAAAAAGTGCTGTGAACGTCAAAAACATTCGCCCATTCCAAGGGAATTTTATTTTTCTTTATTTCTAAAAAGGGAAAAAAAACATTTTTTTTCTTTTAGAATTGCTTATATTTTTCTCCCTATATGCATGTTTATAAACATAACTAAAAAACAAAGCAACAAAAGAAATGAATTTCTTGTATCAGTTTTAAGACAAGCTGCACATCTTCATCAAAGCTAGCATAATCTATGCCAAAGAGAAAGCTTTCAGAGAGCCTGTAAAATATAATAACACATAAACGTTACAAGCCAGATAATTGGAATTCGACATGTATTGTAATTTTTGCATTAATATTGTAGGCATTTATCCAATTTCACAACATTTCAGTCAACGACAAAAGTACTTAACTCACTGCTAAAGAAATCACCGAATGTGACCTCCCGAAAACTTTCTAATGTGCTCTCTAATGAAGGTGAATTTGTGTTTTTGATGCATTTTTCCCAACCGAGTGAAACAAAAATGTGTTACAGAACTACAATTGCAGTCCCAAAATCACATACCGAATTTGATATATTCAAATCATTGCATTTTGGGGTTTTCGTTTTTCTGATCGTACAGACCAACAGACGATCCATCCCATATTGGATTTGGCCCAAAACTTGATAGGCTTCTCCATTAAAGAAGTTAAATGAGATATTATAAATTCTATTTATCTATCTCTCTTTGTTTTGCTGTCATTAGTGTTCAAGTTTGTTAATTTATATGATCAACTGGACAGACATACTTCTTCTGATCGAATTTTGCACAGCATTTGATAGTAATCTGTAATATTGTGGAAAGACAGTGTACTTAATTTCATCCGTCTAGCTCAAACCTTTATTTTAATTATCTTGTTTACAGACAGACAACCGGATATAATTTTATAAATGCATTTTTCGAACTCCAGGAGGTCTGAAACGAAAAAATTTGAATTTTTTGATGATTTCAATGTTTTCTCTATAATTCTTATTCGAGAAAGTAAAATTAAAAATAAAAAATTTTCTCTTTTAATAAGTTATTTATTTGAATTTTAAATGTTATAATACTAGTTTGAGTCGAAATGCCACTACATCGCATATAAATTTCACAAAAAAAAGTTAAGGTATTTAGCCTGTCATATTATGCAAAAACAGATTCGAAAGCACTCCTGATTAATGAGAGCAATGAGTGCGTGAGCATTCCTGATTAATAACGACTGAGTGCATTCATTACGTTCAACATCTTTAAACATTGAGGTATACTGCGAAAATTTTCCTTGAAAACTTAATGTAAAACTCCCCCATCTATATCAAATTTTGAGCCTTAAAGAAGCCTCGTTGGTGATACTGATAGGATTTCGGCTTCGGGTCGGATGACTCCAAATTCGATGAACTATTCCACAGAAGATGTATCGAGTATGTGAGATCCATTCATGTTAAATCTGACGTGTTGGTCAAATGCCCTCACGCTAGTGTGGTGAGGAAGTTTGGAGATACAGGTACCAGTTCAGGTGTAGTCTCAGAGTTTCGGCATTATGAGGTTCGTCCCAAATTCTCCTTGATGTTGTTTCGAAAAGTGTCGTTATTATTGTTTTTTTATTTGAAGATCAGCCAAAAGGGGGGGATTTTCCTAAACAAGTTCTTGATTTCGTTCATCCTACTGCTATATTTTCCAAAAAAAAAAAAAAACTTATTTATCAATATATAGGGGTGCATACATTGTTCTTCTTCTTGAATAAAAACACCAGAGAGATTTCTATTTATTTATTTGATTGTCTGTATGTTTTTTTAGGGTTATTGAAGATTAAGAATAAATATTTAAGCGAAAATGTTTCTCAGTATACAAATGGAATTCAAATGAATAGTACCAAGAAAAGTTATGATGCAACATTAAAGCTGTCATTATAGAGAAAGATGTCTAATTAAGAATAAATTTTTGAAAAGCAACTTTGCCGAAAATATATAAGAACAGTTATAATGCATGATTATTATAAACATCTGTAACGAACAAACAAGTACCATAAATAAACGCCTTCAAAGAAATTTGAATTAATCTATGAATTTTGATTAATTTTTACAATTAATACAAACTGTGTAAAATGAGTTAAATGCAGTTTTTGTTCATACAGATTTGATGCTTACAGTTTGGAACCATTATTATGAAAACAGTTTTCAAGATCAGAATAACAAAGCGATTTAAATATTTATATAAATATAAATACAAAAAGTAAATTTATAAACGGAAATAACAATATTTACAAATAAAAGTATTCAAAAGGTTTAGCATTTTAAAATTATTATATTTTTTCGAAATAAAATAATTAAATAATAAAATAGAAAAATAAAATAAAAATCAACAACTAATTATTAAATAACTGGTAGAAATATATTAAATGTGTATTTGATATTATTTAGCTTCAGTAACCTGTTTAGAAATATTAATGACTGAGGAAAATGATAAGCGTAACATAATCAAAACATTTTATTTTTATCATGAAGGAAAATATTTTTATAAGGAAGTTACACTCGATAGTTTGCAGAAGTAATTTTGGTTGAAAGACGCAGAATACTGAAGTATAACGATTTATAAACCGAGTAACACTAAAACATTTTGAAATTTGAAATTTTAATTCGCTACTGTAAATTTGTATTTTTAATTTTTTTTTCATCTGATTATTATAAATATCGAATTCCAGTTTGAATTGGCTTGTTCCTCTGATATCGAGTTCGTTCATTTAATATGTAGTTATTTGTCTTCGTTTTTTAATTCTTAAATTTAAAATTAGAGCTTAGGAAGTTAATTTCAAATGTTTTTAATGAATTCTACTTCTTGTTTCGATTAACTAATCAAATTCTCTTTCTTTTCTTTCAGGTAAGAATTGATGAATATAAATTTTTCTTTGCCGGAGGCGTTATTGGTATGATACTATCTATGAAATTTTTAACTCAATTTGTTCACACCATTATTACATTCATGGAATTATTTCCTGAAACTAATAAAATATATGCATAGATATATAAATTTCTTCAATTTTCTCAATATGTATGATCTTAATCTTTTATTTAACTATCCCTAACTTTATACGAGGATTTTCAGTTCACACCATTGGGTCCAAAGTTTTCACAAGAAAATATAAAGAAAGTATTTTTTGAGTGAAGACAAATGGATGTAATCTTGCAAGTTCTTGTAAATTAATTTCTTTGAAAATAATTTTTGAATATATAGGAACTGCTTTAATTTTTAATCAAATAATTTACCTATTTCTCACAGCGGTTGATATCAGACATCAAATTAGTGTTTTTTCCTTTGAAGAACAAGATACATTTTGAATAATCCATAGTGTTTTAGCGTTCTGTACTATTGATGGTATTCCCTGGTATCATTTTAGAGTTCATAATTATCTAGCCGTATTTTTATCTGCCTACATACATTCGAATTCCATCATTAAAATTCCAGTGAGAATAGAGGCATTTCGTATTGAACTTTAAAATAACTATTCACTGTGAAATTTAAACAAAGCACGCATTTTCAAAATATAGACTTTCCGAAGTGTAATGTGGAAAAAGAATAATTTAAAAATCAATTTATAGATACAAAATTCTGACATTTGTTTCCAAATCGGTACATTTCTAAACATTTCTCTCTTTATTTTTCTGCTTAATTTCTTATGTTCATGGCTATAAATGGTCTTCGAAATAGCCTTTATTTAGAATATAAAACTTTAAAAGTAAAAATTTAACAAATATTATAATAATCTTTTTGAACTTGAATACTTTTAACACTATTGTACATATTTGTATGAATAAAGCTAACTTTCACCTTTCCAGATTGCAACTTATGAGAAATATTTATTTTTAATCATTCCTTTCTTTAAAATTAGTAAAGGATCGAAAGTGCAACTGTGTATATCGAAATCCTGCATATTTATGAACCTGTTAGCAGTTAACTGTAACCGAATCAAATGCAGACATTTAGAATTACCTTAATGGCTACAAATCTGACCTCGCTGCCCTAAGTAATAAACGCTGTAAGCTCTCGAAACCAGCGATTCAATCTCGTTCCAAACTAAAGCCAATCTCTGTCAGCAATTTAACTGAAGCCAATGCCTCCAATCTTGAGCGTTCAAGTCTTTGCTTCGCAAACTGAACGGCCCTTTCCACCCAGAGCGCGAGAACATTCTAGAATTAACCCGAATAAACGCTCCAGCGACCTGAATAATGTACATCATTAATCAAATGTAAAACATGGGGGGCCCAAACAATGCCAGCAGTTGTAAACTAGCGTCTTGCGATGCCAGAATTCTCCGAACTTTGCTGCAGATTTATGTCACAAATTTGAGTTCGATACCGATCGACCCGCCTGTGCTTGGTTTCGAGATTATCGGTCACGTGGTGTGGGCGATGCGGGTTTGATTGGGAAGACCGAGGTTTGCATGATATCTTTGATCGGAGAACGGATGGTGATTGGTGGGGATTTGCCGGATTTAAATGTAATAGCTGGGCTTGGTGATAAGCAGAGATCAGATGATTGATATCAAGGCAGGATTTTGTTTCATCTCTGTCTTTATTTTGCATCCATTGTTAAGACGGCGAAATTTACGTGACTCATGAATAAATATAATATCCGAGTAAAATATCTACTATATTTATCAAAATGAAAATCTTCTTTTGTATAAAAGCTATAATTTTTCACAAAATACTATGAAAAGAGTATAATTTTTTCAATCAATTATATATAAAATATTTGCTGCAGAATATATTTCTTACATTAGAAAAGAAATTGTATAGAGCAATTAAACTTTAATATCGATACTGCATCTGTATCGATAATTAAGAAAGGATAGTATGACCTTAGTGAATGTATATATATATATATATATATATATATATATATAAAGGTACTTTTCTACTCTCATTTATATAAAGATTGTCAAGGAAATATGAATTTTCGTCATTTTTATGTAGGAATAAATATAAAGCTAAATAATCCCCAAACTTCTGGAATTTGTGGAAAAAAGAGAGATGTTATTGAAGGTAATTCCAAATGAACGTTTATAGTATTTCTTTAAAAAGTATGTTGTATAAGTATATAGAAATTATAAATCCGTAAAGCCCTGATTAGACTGCAAGAGATGTTTCTAGAGAAATTGTTCAAAAGTAAAACGTTGGAGACAGCATTTGAGGTGGGGGGGGGGAGTTAGGGACAAGCTTCATTTACTACTCTAAATAATAACGAATGATTTGCATTTGTACTAGAAATTAGAGATATTTACAATCCGGAATAATAGTGGCTTCAAACAAAACTGTCCAAAACTAAGAACGATAGAAAGGGGGGGGGGAGGTAAAGTATGCATGTCTCATTCACAACTAAAATGAGAAGAATAAAATTTATTATACAGTTTTCACATATAAAACAAATTTAGAGACAATTCTATAAAAAGTTTGATCTTCCTTCACTCTGTACCATTGTATTCATATTAATACAATAATTCAAAGACGCAATTAAATAATTGAAATTTACTACGTGATCTTTTTATTAAATTTGCAGTTTGTACCAAATTATAGCTTCGGTCGTACAGCAAAAATAATTCCAAAATGCATTCTTGCTTTTCTTTACCTTACTAGAAGCACCAAATGTGAATATGCGAGATTCCGGAAATAAGAATTTCCCGAATCTCACATATAAGACTAAGCGTGTCAATCGCACGACCTTAAGTGAGAGAGTTTCGATAGGATTTCATCAACTTATTTTCAGGTGCTGTAAAATTACACTTGATTTTATGATATAGAAACTCAAAACAAAAGCTATTTTTTAATAGCAATTTCTATAGCGATTTTTTTTAACTTATCGCATTTATTCTATTAAAAGATATCTTGAAAAAAAGTTTCGATGCATATGCCTTTTTTTTTTTTTTAAAGTTTCAGAAAAACAAATTGGATTTTTTTACAGTAAAGCATGTTTTCACCATAAATAAAATTATTTCTCAGTAAAACTAGCATGTTAATATAATCAAGCTACTTCTAAATGCATGAAAATCATATTCAAAATTGCTTGATTACAAGTGAACATATTGAATGATTCGTGTCTCAAAATAAGAACTTGATTTGTTTTTAAATGTATTGTATCCTTTATTTAATATTTTTTTTTATCCAACTATTTGTCACTCTTTAGTGAGAATTGAAATACAGAAATATGAATCAGTTTTCCACTCACTATAAATGTCACTTAGTCGACTCATTTAATAAAATTTTTTTTCCGTGCCAGTCGTGATATCTCGAAATTTCTTTCGAAAAAAATAGTTACATGATATCATAAAAGTAATGCTGTTAAGATAAAATAGAAAGGTATAAATTTTTAATTATGTTTATACGAATTATTTTAATTGTATATAAATGTATAGTGTGCATATATCAGTTTTTATTAAATTTGTTATTTTTAAAATGAAATGTGCTTAAATTTTTACACTTTTTCAGGTTTATAATTCAATTTTTAAATAGATTGATATGCTTTGTAAGTAATTAAACTATATAAAAATTTAATTAGAAGAAATATTTGTGCAATTCAAAACGTAGCACCTAATTAAGAAATAAATTTAGCCAGTTTTGTTAATAAATACCGCTTTGAATTATTTTGTAAAAATTTTTAAGGGTTTACCCTTACCCCTTCCCTTTTAAACGTTTACCCTTATCAGGTACCGCTTCCTTCATTTATAGTGCTGCCCTTTTCGAAACACTTCATTTTCAATGTCTCTTTATGGTGAAATATTACCTGCATATTACGTAAAGCAAAAAAAAAAAAAAAATGTAAACAAAGGAAATAAATACTTCAGGAAATTGCTTTGTTATAGTTCGAAAAATTTGCTTTAAAACAGATGGTTGAGAATTAAAATGATATTTTTAGAATTCTGTTGTATAAAAGTTGTTACGTACAGAATACGATAAAAGGTGCCAGATGAATACAAATGAATCAACGAGAAAACAGTATAATGTTAAAGTGTCTCAAACAAGTGATAGGCAATTTTTGTTTTAAACTCTGCCCTGCTCACTTCTAAAAGCCCCAGGATGTACCAGAAGAATTAACTTACTTTCATCCCTTTTTACAGTTCTTTTAGATCTAGCCATTAGAAATTCGATACCATTCTGGACAAATCTACTGTCTAATCACCTTGAAGATAGTTTTACTCATTTAACTAATTGAATGATTCTCCTTTTATGAGTTGATCTTATCACAATGGGGGAAGAAGAAAAAAACGTCAAACTCAACGCGTGATCGAATATCTTAAAAATACCTTATCTTGCATTCATTCGAAAAATCAAAGAATCATTTTGAAAAATTAAGAAAATTTTCTGACAATATTTTAGCTTTAAAAAATATTTTGTTTTCGTTTTATCTAAAGAAAAAGAAAAATGAATGCATAATTAGGATATTTTGTAATTTTTTTTGGTAATCTAAAGCATGTGAAAGACTAGGATTATTTGGGATGGAGAGTTATGAAATTTCAACTAATTAACAGCGCTCCTAGTTAAATTTTAACCGAAGATAAATTTGCATAATGCCAATAACCATCTATGGAATATGAGTTGCGCTGTTCAATATTGTAACCATATATCCGTAAAACATTTTAACCACATATTACGATGCAATTACAAGTACTGCAACGTTGACTTATGATCTGTAATTAAAGGATATTGAATTTAATTTGAATATTTTAATGAGGGGGCGCCGCTGTGCTTGAGGTTTATTTAACCTGTCATAATGTGGGAGGAGTGCATTAGCATTCGAATTAATAAAGCAACTCGCGCAGACAGAAAGCTGAGAACATTCTAATCAATATCTACTCTATAATATATCAGCGTGAATAAACTATTTCGGAAATGATTGGATTTCATTGGAAATGTGAACTCATTTTTAACTACTTTCAAGCTTAGATGAGATTTTTTT